>BDMB01000015.1:1610713-1780558 GCA_016859785.1 Macrotyloma uniflorum
GTTTCTCTTTATAAAAAAAAAAAAAAAAAGGAATTTCGTTTATGTCAATCAAGAAACATCATATATAAAACAGAGATCATTGGTCACAATCTAAAAAAAAAACAAACCATCGACCAATTACAAGATTATAACAAAGATTATAACATCAACAGTAACATTAGGAATAATATTTTATAAAAAGTATGATTTCCCAAATTCTAGCTGCAATGTCGAAAAAGAGTTTTCGATGTTTTCCGTTATTCAGATAAAGAAAAATGAGAAAAGTGTGGCAAACCTCATAAATTTTGACAACGTTTGGATGATTGATCATCTTCATAGCTGAAATTTCTTTCTTCAGCTGCCAAAATCAAAAGACAAAAAAAAAAACCATAAAATCTCCATAACCTAAATTCTCCTCACAAGAAACAAACTACAAAAACTGCATTAGTATAACGAGCAACCTTAAACAAATCAGAATTAGCGTTTATTTAAATAAAACAATAAAGTGATCTAAAGTTTATTTAGTATATGTCTTGTTCAATTGGAGAGCAGCAAGGTTACCTGTTCCATCATCTTGTGGCGGAGGACGTGGTTACGGTCGAGGATTTTGATGGCGACATGGTTACCATTCTCAACGTTCTTTGCGAACTTGACCTTAGCAAAGCTTCCCTCGCCAATGGTTTTTCCGAGCTCGTACTTTCCCACACGTGTACGAGGTCTCACCGGCTTCGCGCTCATTCTTCTCTTCCTGTGTTTGTTCGACACGCGATTAACGGTTGTCTATGTGGTCTTATGAACAGGTTCGATAAGTGAGTATGAGCCTCGCACTTCCTTCAAATATTGTGTGTTTAAGATGATGATGATGAATGGATAGCGAGAGAAAATAAACGAATGTGTTCGAGTGCGTGTTTGAAGCGTGTGGGGAAACGTGGTCCCTCACTTGGTGTGGTTTTTTGTTTTAAGAAGAGAAAAGAAGACAAGAACACAACACAAGAATGCCAAACGAACCAACCAACCATGTGTTCCTTTGCTTTAGTGGTTTTGCTTGCATTCTACCAGCACCTTCCTGGAAATTGCTCCTTTTTCATTCCTCTCCCCAAAATATCCCTCTCTTCATATTTTCACCCTACCATAACTACTTCCCTTCTTCATATTCACTATACAACTTAGTTTAAGGTTCAATACAAAATGTTCACGCAAAATATCCAAAATTTTGAAAATATAGCATCATTGTGATTTTATTTATTTGCAAGAAATCTTGAAACTTCACACAAAATACCTCTCATGTCTCCAATGACTATATTTTCATATGAGCAATTGAAAAAATATTTACGTGAGTAATGGCTTGGAAAGAGGATGGTTAAAATTTGTTTGTGTTACTGAAAATTTGTTTATTGGTCAAAAACTAGATAGTCTCATTGCTAAGGGCAAATTAGTATAAAAAGTATTTAAGTAATTTCTTTTTTTTTTTTTAAGATTTTTCAAAATCAATTTTCAGGTGTTAACAACTTAAGGAAAGGTTTTAAAGTTGCGAGAAAAATTAAAACAATACAGGAACTAAAAAGTTAAAAATTATGAGATAATTTTTATAAAATTAATTTTAACTTGTAAGGAAGTTTTTTTTTATTATTATTTCCTATTTTTTTCTCTTCTATAAATATTTATAAATAAATTTCTCATAAATATTTAAATAATAGCATATTTTTATGATGTACAGAAATATAAACTTAATTCAACTTATTTCTCGCATTTCTTGTGACGCAGACTAAATTACTTGTCGTTTTACAAAATTAATGATATATTAAATATTTTTCGAATTTTTACAATATTTTATATATTAGAAATAAATAAGTGGTGAAGAAAAATTGAGAAAAATAACCGAGTAATTAATAAAAAAAAGGTAAAATAATATATAAAAAAATACTATATTCCAATTATACAACTATTATAAATTATAAAAAATTTTAAAATATTAATTATACTTGTTAATATAAGTGTGGTAGACATAACTTAAAAAAAAAATCAAATAATAAACCATAAAATGGTTTAATGTGAAATAATTATTGTAAGGAGTTAAAATATGAAGAAGTTTTGAGGATAGTTTTGTAACTACGATCATGATTATAATATGCGATCACACACTTGTCTTTCAAAATTAATGTTTTTGCATTATTATCCACCATTATTGTTCTTGTGACGTAAGAAACGTAGTATATTTGCTTTCATAATAAGAAACTAAAACATGCAGATGCAGCATATATCTTCTCTTCTATGCATATTTTTATTAGTTGCGTATTTTTGTCTCAATTTGACTCTTCAAGTATATATGGACAATTTTTTTTTCAAATTATTACATGTCGGTTTAATAATAGAAAAATATATTAAAAATATGAAGGATCTTACTATTCTATTTGATTAAATCCGAATAAGTTGAAGACCCAATAAGAAAACTTTAAAAATTTGAAGAAAAATTATGATAATAAACTACTAAGTCATGTATACTATATATGTTATGAAGCGTTAAACATTTATAAATTAATATTGTCAAACCGATTTGATAGTTGCCTTCTTTAATTAAGAATTGTGATTGGTCTCTAATTTTGACATTTAATTACAACTAAAAAATTATTTTATTTTAAAATAAATCAAAATAATGAGATAAAAAAATTAAATATGAAATAAATATTCCAGAATAATAAGAGAATGTAATGTTTTCAAAATGTAATTCAATTGTGACAATATATTTAAAATTATAGAAATGGAAATTTAAAAGGTAAAAAAATATATTTAAGAGTAATTTTCCTTATAGAGAGAACATATATTCACGTTCAAACTATAGATATAGTTTTACTAAAATACATTATTTTAAGCCTACTAAAATTCATTGTTTTAAGAGTTTTTGCTTAATTTAATTTTATAAGTTTTACAATTAGCTTCTAATCAATACTTAAAACATTCTCTCTATTTTTTTTTTCATTCAAAACATAGTTTCTTAAGGAATGTTGTTTGTATAAATAACCTTACTTTATATGCTATAATCATAAATTTTATTAAAAAAAAAAATCACTTAACTTTAAGCAATATCTATATATTAAAAGTGAACTAAGCAATTTTCAATCAAAATTGGAATGTCAAGTTAAAATCTTCTCAGAAAATTTTGATAAATCAATACAGCGAAAATATGAAAAATTGAATACTAATCTCCAGTGATGGTTTGGGATAGAAAATCTCAATAATGTTCTTACAATTTTAAATTTTAACTCTCTACAACAAAAATGATATGGTATACTAAAAATGAGAATAAATTTGATGACTTTAAAATATAAACCATATATAGAATTTATAAAATTTTGGTTATCACAAAATTTCAAACTGCATAATAACTGAAAGAATAACAAAAAAAACGAATAACTAACTGATAATAATTTCACCCCTTTACACCAAATGTAAGATAGCAGTTAAATTATGGAATTATTACTTAAAATCACTAATGCATAAGAAATTTAATTTAATAAAAGCATTTGACAATTTTATTATTTATTTTGTATATTTTCAAACGAATCATGAAACGATTTAATAATCTTAATTTCAATATTGTCTAGAGTTAAAATATTGGAAGATACCACTTTTAAAAAATATCTTAGGATACAACAAACTTGTACCATAAATACGTACCAAAAGAACTTGTACTAAATGGTTCTTTTGCTAATTTTTTTGAAAGTATACCATAAAAAGCGTTGTACTTTGAAGAGGTAAAATATCTTGTTATGACTAATGAAGATTGAGATATTTGATCAAGTATTCTCTTTACATTAATTATGATTATTATTTTTTTCTCTATTGTAGAGAGACGTGTCTTTTCTAATTTAGTGTTGTGATTCTAAAAAGAAACTTAGAATACAAATATGATTGTAGCTTTAAAGAGAAGAGTTTAATTAGAAGAAGGATATACCAAATGTACAAATATTCACATCGTGTTCGTAGTTAAGAATTAGATGTGCCAATAAAACTAATAATTAGGGAAGTCCAAAAAGAGACATTAATGAGTAATGGATAAAGATGGAGAAGACAACAGTAGTTTGGACCACATTTGATATTTGTTTGGATCATGGTCCACCCATGTGGTTATCCTTCACCGTACCCTTTGTACCATACATATCATTGCAAATTGTATGGAGTTACTAATATATAATTTATGATACTCTAATATCATTTGATATTAATTTTATGAAATATTTTGATGAATTCCAAAACTCTTTAACAAGCTATATAGTTTATTAAGTTTTAAACTTGTTATAATTAAACACTTTTAAACGTAATGCGGGTTCCACAAAACTGAAATGATTGTCATTCTAATTAGTTAAGATCAGAGGGTATATCTTTAAAACCATTAACGTCATGTGATTCAATAAATGCACAGTAGATGAATGCACAATAAATCAAAAGCAGGATATCCTAATATTATTTAAAATCTAATAACACACCATTTTTTTTTCTTATTTTATATATTCTTATGAAGTTGTGATTCAACTCACTGCTTTCTTCTGCTATATTTTTTAATTTTCTTCTTTGAAAACCAGGTTATTTAACTGATTTTAATTTATTTAAAAAATAGAAGTCATATTTCAATATACTTTTTTTTAAAATATAAAAAATATGGAAAATTAAATTATTTCACTTAAAGTTCTGAGTTAAAACACAATTTTAACAAAATTAAATTAAAAAATATATAAATACAACGTTTATTTTATACTTTTTTTTTTATTATGCGAAGAAAACCAACTTAACACACGTTGATTCGATTTACCTAATCTATTGATTTTATTTAGGTTAAATATGTTTTAGAAACATCAAAATATATTAATGGCTGATTTTAGTTTTTCGAATTTAAAATTTCATATTTTGATAGTTTATGTTTAGGAATGTGGGATATGTGGTCCATTTTTTATTAACATCATAAACTGCGTATAAACATCACTGTTACACGTGTCAGTTTAGTTTAAATTATTAAACTAAAATATATTAGATGCATTTTGTTCCTATATGCAGTTTACCAATTTTACCTGAAAATGACACCATCGAAACAGGAAAAAAAATAACAATACAATTTTTCAGTATCAAAACTCAATTGATTCCAAAAAGCAATTGAAAATTACTTTAAATTATTATTTTTTAATTTCCTTTTAATAAATTATATAATTTAATTTAATTTTTAGATTGAGAAAGATAAAAACTTATACATAAATATAAAATTATATTTTAAAGTTAATTAATAATTAATAAATATACATAAATATCTTGTCAGATATTATTTTAAAATTTGATTGTATCTTACTATAATATACTAATGCTTATCATGATAAAAACAATTTGTTATAATTTTTAATTATAAAATTACATAAGTTATTTATAAATATAAGAGAAAGTTAATATAAATATAATAATAATCATACAAAATTCATTTTATTTGATGATTTTTAATTATAAAATATAAAATAATTGTATAAAAAAATTAAAATTCTTTAAAATATAGATTTAGTTTATCCAAATTTTATATTAAATTAAAAATGAATATGTAGATTAAGTTCAGGCTTTAGGTTCTGAGATTCCAGTTCTTTGGGCTAATTAATGGATGGGCTTTACTTAAATTCTGGATAAGGATTAATTTGCACTTTCATAACATATTCTCCTCTTTTCAACTTGTTTTTTTTTTTACCTCTTTGGTAAGAAATCAAAGGAAATTAAGTAAAAATTTTAATTTATTTATTTTATCTATTTCTACTTATTTATCTTATTTTTATTTCCTTTATTTCTTTTTTTTTCTATCACTAATATAAATAAGATATTTAATGAGATTTAGGCTTTGTATGTCATGGGTGAGGGATAGAGAAACATGACCTGCATCTTATAATTTATTTTATTTTTGAGTTTCCACACTTGAGACCCAACAACATTGCATCACCATGAGAGTCTTAAAGTTTATTCTCAATCAATTATTTCCATTCCATAATAATTAAATCGATGCCTTAATATAAGATGGATTTAACCAATAAAAAAAGTTATATAATAAAAGTTTTTCAATTTAACTAATTTATTTCCAATCAAACCAAGTAACTTCATTTTTTTTTTTTTCAATCAAACAAATTAATACTCATTTTTTAATTTTTTTATTTTCTCAATTTATTTTTTCTTTATTTTTATTTTCTATATTTTAATAGCGTGATAGGAAATAAAGGGAAAAGGAAGGGGATGCAGGGAGAGAAAGAAAAAAATACCCTATTTGCCGTACCAAAAGTTCCTAATATTTAGAAGTGGATTAAGTACGGAATGAAGATTTAGTAGCTGCTATAATAAAAGACTAACTATGACCATGCTTTCGGGTACCCCAAACAATTATACCTTAAATACACTTTTTATTTGATACCAACAAGTATCAGAAAATAAAACTAAGCATTGCCTGTACTATACACCTACTTATATACATCACGTGATGCCTCACCAACATAGAACATGGGCGTCAAGAAAAGTAGTATTCATGACTCTACCCTTTATTTCCAATTTTCAACTTTCTCCACTTCCAGAATCTTAATTTAAACCATGCATGACTGGTTGAATAGGAACAATTAGGATATTCTTGAAGTTACTTCTTCTTATTGTTTATATATAATGATGTTATCAGTATGCCAGTCTACAACTTTCTTCCACCTCTTTATTATGTTTTATAAGTAAATTCCAAATCCAATGGCATTTCGTTGCAACTGGGGAGTCTAGAAAGCAGATGCAGGCAGAAAGGAAAGGAGTGGTGTGACCCAACCCTTAATCCAACCATTTCAATGCCTTCCCCAGATTCTTCCAGTGGGCTGCCAGAATAAAATATTACCTTAATTCTAAATAACTACCCCATATCAATTTTCTTTAATAAATATTGAATCATTTCAAACAGATATTCATTGTTTATGCTACTTGCATGATTCATATTTTTATCATCTTTATACCACATCATTGATAAAGAAAATGTATGCAAGTTTTAACAAAGAGTGATTTTCATATTTTGTTGTTACCAATTCTTGATGTCTTTTATCCATACTTGTTCTTAAAGAGAGTGTTTTTGGGGCCCAAAGTTAGAATGGTGAGCCACCTCTGCAGAAGGCCTGTGTCTCTGGAGTATCCCAACAAACAAAACAGTTGTCCAACTTGAATTTTGAAAACCAATTCCATTCATTAAATAGGGATCAAAAATATCAATTCCTTTTCACCCCATTGAACGCCACCTCATGAATAAGCGTCAAAACCTGAGAAGCATGCATTATGTCCCTCAATTTTTAGTATTTAATGCCTCAAATCCCAAATACAGAATGGTTGTCCATGTTCAAAAGCAAAATGCCCCACTGGCCCTCATAACTATGCCTGTGTACTAACTTACTTCTATAATTTCCACTCTCAAAATCCCCTTACATGCTTCTCACCACCAATTTTTCTCTCTTCTGTCTCATTCTCCTCAACAAATCAAATCCACCACCTCCTTGATCATAATTCAACTTCTGGTTCTTCCTTAACTCTTGAAGGCAAGTTTTTTTCTTTCTTTCTATTTTTCATGTACAATATTTGGGTAGTTTTATCTTCTTGTGATTCTTACCTTAAACAACAGATAAACACATTATTTCTGCTGTGTTGCTATCTTGTCCCCCTTTTTTATGTTGAGATAACTGTGATCATCCTGATTTGGAAATTTGAACAGTTTTATTTTCAATTTCAGGACAAGTGTGTTGTTTGAGGGTGTACAATTAGATGGGAACACCTAAAGGAATGGAAAATGGAGAGTATGAGTACAAGGAAAATCAAGGGATAACAAAGTCATCTTACTTGATGGTTTTCATTTCATCTTTGTTGATAAGCACAATAGGAGGCTCTTTGCTTGGGTGGTGGCTACACAAATACCATCCAACAAATAGGCAACTTTGGATGGTGCCCTTTAGCCTCATTCTTTTGTTTACCCCAGCCATTATTTGCTTCTCCCTCATCATTTCTGGTCCTTGTATTTCCAAAACCGAGGAAGAGGGTGTCCTCAACGTGAATCAACGAATTCATCCACTCAATGACTCTCTTTGTAGCCCAAAGACATGATTCTTAATTTGGTTGTGCAGGTTGAAATTAGTTATCTCCATATTTCTGATTTGACTTGTTCAATATTGGAAATAGTTCATCACTAGAAAACTGAATCACATGTGGCATTTTGTTTGAAATCATTCAAAAAAAGTTCATGTGGATGCTTTACTTTATACCTGATTCTGCAGGCTTCAACTCTCATGTGCTTCTTCTGTACACTTCTGGTTCAGGCGTGCACGATTATTAATCAAACTGATAAAGTTTCTTTGGATAAGCAAAGGGCAGATCCATCTTTATTTTTTTTCAGTATTCATTCACTTTATTCCTTTTTCTCATCCATAATTAAAATAACAGATATCACAAGTCTAAACATGAGGAGTTGTTATCTGAGAACAAATTTTCCTGTTTTAATGTGACATCGTTTGTCATTAAAAAACTTGGTAACAGGAAAAGCCTGAAAATCTAGACAACACGTGAGGTGGGAAGATATTTGTAAATTAAGAAAGTACAAGTTGATGAAAAATTAAAGGGTTTCTGTAAGAGTTCCTCATTATATCAATTGCCTCGTTTTAATGAAGTTAATCCAAAAAAAGGAAGATTAGGCAAGTTTAGAAGTGAGAGTTGTTACCTTCCCCGGATTATGTGATCCAATTGGAATTGACTAGGCACTTTTTATAAGTCTACTTCTAAATGCTACCTTTCAACATAAACCCTCTACTCATACTCTCTATATATTTATTTCCATCAAAAAGCATATGTGCAATTCAAGGGCTGAACAAGAATTTATTAATACAAGTCTATATCATATGATACTTCTTCTAAAGATACAAACATTTTATTAAAATGGATATTCATCAGATTTTTTACAAATATTTATCATTAGTGAAGTTGATGAATACTTTTTACATTGATTCATATATTCATGACTAGACCACTAAGACAAATCATTCTCTAGAAATATTGCTTCACAAGAATAATATTTTTAAAGAATAAACCAAATATAGGAAATATCTTTTCCCAATTTTCAGAAATTAAAAAAATTCTCTTCTACTTTGGACTTGTTATAATCATACTTTTTAAGATTTCTTATTTTATATCTATCTCATTCATATAAGCCTTTTGTTTGACAAGTTTCCTCAATTTTAACTTACTGGGACAGTTGTGACCTGGTTTAATGGTTTTTTGGAAAACCCAATATTCTCAATTGAAAATTAGAGTCTAATTTTCCACAGGTGTTTAATTTAGAACAAATTTAAAATATTTAGAAAATTTAAAAATATATTTTATATTTAGAAAATCTAAAATAAATTTTTTTTCAATAACAACACCTTCTTTATTAAACATTACTGGTTTCTGAGTTGAGGAGCCCATCTTCTTTTTTTGTGAATCTTATGAAAATACAGAGTCTATGGTCTCTATAAAATTAAATTAAGCATTAAATAGTAGAATGAAAATGTTGCAAACCCAACAAGATAAAATCTGATGAATAAATAAGAGAAAATTCTATTCTAATCAATCCAATACAGGACTATAAAAATATTAGGTTGGATGATTGTGATAAACTAAACATTAAATATACTTTTTAGATTTCAATATTATTTAATTATCCTAATTCTTTGACATTTGAAAAATGATACTTAAAGTGTCAAGTTATAGAAAAATAAACTTAATTGGATTTCAGTAAGTATAATTTTGTTTCTTTATGTTGGATATTAATTTTGAAGGAATTGAGATCCTTAGAAACAAAGAGGGAGTTACATAATTTTAATTGGGTTAGTGAAAGAGAAGAATAATGTTGATAAAATGGTTGAGTTAAGAAATAATATTTAAAAATGCATAAAGAATTGGGTGGACGTAGTTTTCTTTACAAACAGGGCAATGGTGGCAGCAACTTTAATACAGGTAAAATAGGCATAACCAGGGACGGTTTCTCTTAATTTTTGTTTAGAATTAATATATTTTTAGTATGCATTAATAAAATATAAAAAAATTCTCAAAGTGTTTTTTTTTAAAAATTGATATAAAAATATTTAAAATATAATGTTAATTAATTTAAAGATACTTGTATAATAATACCAATAAATAAAACCAAAACAGCTAAATTAACTTATATTTAAATGAACTAATCATTTTGTTGTTGTTTATAAGTGTTGAAGGAGGAGATAGAAAATTTGAATAGTAATGTGTTGCTGTGTAACAGGAAGTAATGTATGAGTAAAGAGAAAAGAGAAAAGAGGTGTCTGGAATTAATAGATTGGTATTGAAAGGCAACAAAGTGAGTGTTGAAAATCTAAATTCCTGAAAAATAAAAATTGGGCTTTGAATAAGGTAGAAGTACTTGAATTCAGCTAGGACCCGCTTCTCCAAAAAAACAAAAACAATAAATAACATGTTGTGCTTATCCCATTCCGTTCATGCTATGTGGTGCAACAGTACTACAATACCCGGTTCCAAACGCAGCAGCAACAGTCAAACTCAAACAGGGGAATGCGACCACCTATAAATACCCAACACTTCATCCTTCTCTTAGTTTGCAATTTCTAACTACCAAGCCGAAACACACGACCCCAAATCTAACTATTCACTTCTGTTTCCTTTTCCTTTGGTAATTCTTCTTCTTTTTTTTTCTTTTCTTTTTTTTATTGTGAAGCTAAAATAACCTTAATCTATTCCTTGTTTTTATGTTTGTTGTTTTGTCTTCAAATTCCAGAAACATCGACTGCACAGTACCCCAGAAGATCGGACAGGATCTTCAGAGACAAACCCCAGTTCTCCAGCGCGTGTCCAACACTCACCTCTTCAGCTCTCACCTGCTTTCCGTCCATACCCAGGTCCCCTTTCTCTCTCTTTCTGCCAAAGTTTTCGTCTTTTCCCCTTTTAGTTCAGGGTTTGTGTAACATTTTTCATTTGGGGTTTGGGGTTTGGTAACTGTTGACTGTGGTGATTTTGGGGAATTAGGGTTTTTGCCTTTTCTTTTTTTTAATAGTTTCAGTTAGATTGACAAGGCTGAGAAGATGCAGCAGACACCGCCAATGATTCCTATGATGCCTTCGTTCCCACCTACTAACATAACCACCGAGCAGATTCAAAAGGTATGCTTTTTTTTGCTGTAGTAATCCCACTGTTTCCCTCATGGATTAACGAACTTAATAGTTCGTTTTCATGGTTTGTTAAGGATTCATTATTATTATTAATACTATTAGTATTATTATTAGAGGATTGGTAGCAACTCATTCGTCATTATTAGTTGGAATTTATTGCAAAGCATAAAATCATGTGTAACCCTTAGTAATCAGAAGGGGAGTCGGGTTCATATAATTTTGTGCCATCCAATAAATTTTAGTTAATAGTAAAAAGTGTGTTTGAAAGAGTATTATTATTATTATTATTACTACTATTATTATTATTATTATATTATTATTATTATTATTTTGTTGAAGTTGGGAGGTGACACTTGTTCAATATAAAGTGAGAATAAATTGGATTTGTACTAATCTGCCATGGATTTGTAATTGTCGTTAATTCATTATTTATCGTTTGCCTATAATCAATGATAAGGATAGGATGTAGGTTGTTTCAAATAAAAAGCACACAACTAATGAATACTAAAGACAAAGTAGTGACATTGCAAAGCCAAAAACTGCAGAGGCATGTCTTCTTTGAAATGTTGATTTACTCAATGGTTGAGTTTCATCTACGACTATATGCTTACAATATCTAGTATCATCTGTAACTGAATTAGTATCTGGTATCACTGACAACCATATTTGTTTATCTTGATACTGATTATTTCCAGTTACGATTTAGGTTTGTCACTGGCCTAAAAGCACATCTTAATAAACTTACACCACTCATTGACAATCTTGTCTGAAACTGTGCTGGCTGCATCATAGTTTGTTATGGGTGTGAATTGATAGCAACCTTATTTAAATATTCAAATGGGCTGATTGAAACCTATTCTTAATTGGTGTCCTGTGCAATTTCTTTAATTTATTCACAAACATCTTTCAAATTCATCTGAGTGACAAAACCCTTGGAAAGTGCTCTACTTTGTTATTCTACACGGAACATTCTTAGTTTCCAGCTAACAAAGGAGATGCTGGAAGAACTATTTTTCTTTCACCAGTGATGCTTAGATTGCTTTTTTGATTTGATACTTTAGATAGGCTTATTTTTTTCTTCTTTGGAAAAGGTCCATTGTGCACCATTTTGTAGTGATTCTCGGTCAGGACTTTGATTTTTAATTAAATGAGTTGGCTACATGGACCTAAAATTCATGTAGAGAGTGAGATCTGTTACTACGTTTTAATGATTTAAGTTTTCTTTCAGTCTTCTGACTTTTTATATCTCAGTATTTTTTGGTCTGGCTGGTTTGAGAAAACATTTTGTTTTTGTTTCCTCTTTTCTATCAGTAAACAATGCTTCTCTGTTTTTATTTTGTTTCATGTTTTTATATATTTATACTGTAAACAATGAAAACCCCACAAATCCTTGAATAAAAAGTGAAAAAAGGTGTAATTGTTTTAATTATCAATGAAAACGAAAAGTGAAAAAGGAAAACAACTTCTCAAAGCAAATTGGCTCATATGTTTTTCAAAGTATTTTAGGTCAAACAATAATTTTAGACTTGTTGATAGTCAATGAAGATACTTCAGTTTAGCATTTAAAAAAGTAGTAAGGCATCTCGTCATTCTCATGCATTTGAGTGATTCGCCAGATGGAAAGTAACAAGCATTTTCAGGAGTTATAAACCGTGGATCCTTAAACCAATTAACTTTTAGTTTGGTAATGGCAAATAATAATGAGTGAAATCACACCTGTTGATTTACCATAGTAGGGTTGGGTTTGGGTCTTAAGTAAACCATCTGAAATAAGGAGGCTGTTGGTTGGTTGGACTATAGTCCTATTGCAATGCGTATAAATTTTTTTACATTGGGAGATTTAGTTTTATTTGTTGTTCTCAAGCAAGATGTCATCACAATCAGATGGCTAAGCAACAGAATCTAGAATCACAGAAATCCTACACTATACAGGATTCTTGTAAGATTTATAAGTTTGAGGGTATCATCAGCAAACTAATGGTATTGATGCATGTGGGACTTCACTATATTATCCTGAACCCATGAAGAAATGTATTGTAATAAATGATATTGTTAATTTATCCTGTATGTATTAGGCCATTTCCAGGATAGAATTTTAATTCATCTATTGGTTTTTTTTTTTTTGCCCTCTTCATAATTTTCACTTCACAATTTAAATGATACAATAAGCTAAAACAAAGTTCTCTGCAAGTATCTTCATTATTTAATTTGAAACCCTGTCATTGCACATGATGCAGTACCTTGACGAGAACAAGAAGCTGATTCTGGCAATTTTGGACAATCAAAATCTTGGAAAACTTGCAGAATGTGCCCAGTAAGTGACCTGCAAATTCTATCTGCATGTTTTTGTTAGCACTGATGGTTGGTTTGAGTTAATTTATTAGTGGACTGTTTTTTTTTTTTGCCTAATCCTAACATTTACTTGTGTACGATGGGTGGGACTATATTGATAATTGCTCATTCAGTCTCCTCAGTCCTCGCGAACATCATTTACTTTCAAAGATATATAATTTAATTTACTGTGGTCTTTTTATCTGATTGATGATGTATTCTAGATCCTTATCTATTTCCTAGAAATTATCTTCTAAAGTGTTGGTGCATATTTTGCACAAGTTTTATGTAATGGTTGGTGTTGGTTTGCTGCCTTAGGTACCAAGCTCAGCTGCAAAAGAATTTGATGTATTTAGCTGCAATTGCTGATGCCCAGCCTCAAACCCCAGCCATGCCTCCACAGGTAGAAATAGAGCATAGGTGGTTCCTTGGAAGTCTTATCAATTGCCCATAACCTTGATTTTTATTGCCTTGCAGATGGCGCCACACCCCGCCATGCAACCCGGATTCTATATGCAACATCCTCAGGCTGCAGCAGCAATGGCTCAGCAGCAAGGAATGTTCCCCCAGAAAATGCCATTACAGTTTGGTAATCCACATCAAATGCAGGATCAACAGCAGCAGCTACACCAGCAGGCTATCCAAGGTCAAATGGGGCTGAGACCTGGAGGGATAAATAACGGCATGCATCCAATGCACAGCGAGGCTGCTCTTGGAGGTGGCAACAGCGGTGGTCCACCTTCAGCTACTGGTCCAAATGATGCACGAGGTGGAAGCAAGCAAGATGCTTCTGAGGCTGGGACAGCTGGTGGAGACGGGCAAGGCAGCTCTGCTGCTGCACACAACAGCGGAGATGGTGAATCTTCTTATCTGAAGGGGTCAGAAGCGGCAAAGTGACATGTTTTTATGTGCTTTTCATGAGATATATATGACTGTTGATAGTAGGTTTTTCTTAAAGGTAGGTCTAGTGTGATCTGATGACCATGACCTTTGATGGGTCAACCAAAGGACTTAAGGGCATCTCTTGTTTGATAGATTAGGTAGTTGTGTTATTAGAATTTTCGGCACATAGCAAGTTTGCATCAACTGAAACTGCTGGTGCCACAACATTCTGTACTTGTTACTGGAAGAGGTGTAAGCATGTGCTATTTTTATGATTACCTAATTTGCTTTCTGTTATTTTAACAATTTTGCTTTGCAGTTTTCTGTGCTCATGTCATATAAACAAAATGTTTGCTTTTTGTTCAATTATACTGGAAATGCAGAGGATGAATTCAGGGTCTGAATTTAGTTCAGGGTCTATTCTTCGTGAGGACGAGAATTTGCCATTCAGGAACAATTACTTTGAGCTGCACCTGAAGGATGTTTGTCTTTATTATTAGGATGTTGGAATAGAGTAGGTGATTCAATGACTCAATCTTCCTTAATCAGTTTAATCAGTTTTGCTTGCGATTACATCAAATTTAACTTAATTTTATTCTATCTTTTATAAGTTGAATAATTGATATTAAAGGTTGAATTTAAGATTTAACTTAATTTAATCTAATTAAAATTATAAATTATTAATC
Source organism: Macrotyloma uniflorum (assembly GCA_016859785.1). Classification (NCBI taxonomy): domain Eukaryota; kingdom Viridiplantae; phylum Streptophyta; class Magnoliopsida; order Fabales; family Fabaceae; genus Macrotyloma; species Macrotyloma uniflorum. Next base: position 1,625,799 of record BDMB01000015.1, read on the forward strand.
TAATTGATTAACTCAATATAATTATGAATATTAAATTTAAAATTAATCTAAGAATTTTGTGAACGATGGGTTAGTCAAATTGAACTCAATATAACTTGTGAGTACCCTTCACAATGGAAGCTAGTAAAGATGGGACTGATTCGGCAATGATGAGTTCAGATCTTGTTGATGCGAGGACTTTGTTGGTAGGTAATTTCTGTAAGTTTTGTTGATGTGTTGCGAGACCTAACTTCTTCAAATATTCATAATTAAAAAAGTGGCTTGTGAACATCAACTATGAAAGAATTTCATTATTAAATTTTTTTTTTCTATTATGTTCATACGATTTACAATTTCAAGATCTTCACTATCTACGTTAAGAAAATATATCTATTAAATATATATATATATATATAAAGATGTTTTAACAAATATTATAATATGTTCAATCAGAATTTTATATTTGTTTTTTATTATTTTTATTTATATTATTATTTATAGGTTTTAATTTTAATTAAGAATTTTTAATTTTATTTTTATATTTTAATTTATTATTAATCTTTACTTATTCTTTTTGAATATTTGATTACGAAAGTTTTGATTCATTTGAACATGTAATCAACATCTAATTGATTGAGAAGTTGTTGATCTGTTTGAATACATGATCATATAATCAATTGATCAAATATTTATTTATGAATTTTTAGTAATTTTTTTCTCTATATATATTTGACCCTGGGGTGAACAATTTAGTCTTCAAACTTGTCATTTTTATTATAATGTAGCTCAAATTTGGTGACTTTATGATCAATTTAGTTTTCAAATCTGATTAGGTTTATGATGGAAATGTAAAATGTCATAAAGTTTGACCGTTTTGTGGTTTAATTTGTACACATACAATTTTTTAGGGTTTAAATCATGTCTCTTGTTGTAGTTCTAAGGTATATCCTGGGACACGTGGTGGATCTGATATTCTCAGAATTGATCTTTGGACATTTAAATAATGTTTTGTCAAAAGAAATTACCTTCTGCTAGTATATATATTAATCTTTGGTTAATTTTGAAATTTCATGTGGATCATGTTAATGTAAAATTAATCTTTTAGAAGCTAAATCATCAAATGATCATAGTTGATGTAGTTTCATTTTCGAGAACTATGTAAAATATCATTTACTCTGTTTCGATTTAGAGGAAAATGAATAGTAAAAAACGAAGGAATAAAAATAACAATTGAGAATAATAGGAATGAAAAACTGTGATTGGAGGAATAGAAATAGGAAAGCAGTGGAAGAAAAATTATGATTAAAAGCACGATTAGTTATAATTTTTATTGTAAAATTATTTATTTTAAAATGTATGATCAACAAATACATTTTAAAAAATGAAAATGAGACGATTTTCTTAATTCATTTTAATTTGGAAGAAAATATTTTTTGTTGGTTTCAATTTCTTATTTATTCTCATCTCAAACAAATAGTAAAAAAATTAATATATGGTTTTGAAATGTGATAATGAGAATTGAATAGGCATGTGACATGTATGGTTGAATGAATTAATAGGGAATGTAGGATGTACAGAATGATGAATGATGAATGATGAATGATGAATGATGAATGGAGTGGTCCATCATGACTCTGAAAAGAGGAACAAAACATAACTACGACCTTTTTCTTAAATTTCTCATAGCCTCTAATGGGGATTCTAACAGCGGCTACGATGTTGACTTTGTTTTAAAATTAATTATTGGGAAATTGGATATTTTCATTTCAATTAATGTAATATACAATTCATAAGTTATATTAATATAAACTAAAAAACACATCATTTTCTTTATAAAGAAAAAAAAATGCATTACTTAAAAATAATAATATTAATATAAAAATTATTGAGTACATGAACTTTGATGAAGCATGAAGTAACTTCACTGATTTATATGCATTTTTGATAGTTTTTAAAATTACTTTCTTTATATATTTTTTTTTACCAATTTTTACACATAACATAAATAAAACACAAATAATTTTTTTTCTCCCATTTCCCTTTTCATATTCACACGTCTATGGCACTTCAATTCTTGTGGATTGGAAGATGAGCTGGAAAATAAGTTTTATATTGGTGGACAATCAAAGCTGGTATGACATTCCAAATCCTTATTTTGTATTCTATTTTTTTTGCCATTTGACTAATTTATATTCATTTATTTCACTTTCGTTGCGTACTAAACTTTGTATTTTGTTCTTTTGCTTCCTTCATCAATGTCATTAATTATTCTATCAACAAATCAATTGCATATGGAAACAAAAAAAAAAATATACTCTTATAAAATCATAATATTGCTCCTTCAAACCATTCAATTTATGTTATGATGTGACAATATATTATGATAGGACGTATTTCTAGTTTATAGTTACTAATTTCTTAAAGAAACTATATTATTTTCCTTAAAGTAGTATAATTACATTCAATGCTGCCAAATCTTAAAATTATGCTCATTTTGTCTCATTTGGTTTTATCACTATACATGTTTTGAATATAATAAATTCACTAAATTTTCAAATATTTCATTCAAATTAAAATATTTGAGTTAATATTATTCAATAATACAGGTTTTCAAGGATACAATAATTTATTGCTCATCTCCTAATTGTGTGGGATCTTCAAAATTTTCCTTACTATTGCGTATTTCTTTTTCATTAATCTCATGATATTAACGTCTTGAAAAGTGATTAGTCTTAATTCGATCTCTTAATGACTAATATCAAGTTTGATATTTAACTCTTTATGAAAGGAAAATTGACCTAAACCGAAAAAGTATACAAAGAGAATTGATATATAATTTTTTTTGTCTCAAGCTTTTTTTAAGTAAAAGGATTTGATATCCAAAGGAGGAAAAATCAACCTAAATAATTAAAAGAAATTAAATGTTTAAAGAGAAAAAAGTAATTAAAAGAAAAGAAGAATTAAAAAAAACAGAGAGAAAAAGGAAAAGAAAACCATACAAAACTTTAGTGAACGGAACTTCAACATCAAGCACCTATGTAATTATATTGTATCCGGATGGTTTAAACCCTACCTTTTTAATAAATTCACTTTTCTTTATATATATATTATTACTGGAAAAACATTTATATTATTGATCGCTAAAAAAATACATATAATTAAAAAAAAAATACATAAAAAGTAGTGAAATCTTTAAATAAAATTCTCAGAAACTTTGTATACATTAAATGGATTTATTTTTGTAATAACTACCTCAAGAAATATACCAAAGAAAATGATTTGTTAAGAGAAAAAATACATTAGAAAAGCATGTGTTAAGTTAGTAATGTTAGTTAGTACACGATAAAAGGAAAAAGATTGTACTTTCAACTGTCTAATCAAAGATAATAAAGGCAATTCATTAATTAAGGGATAACAATGAGATTGACAGGGATATTTTATAGTGTAAATTTGACTAAAAAGAGTAAATGGAAAAAAGAAAAAAGTGATAATTCAGTGAAGGCAATTAAAATGGAATGACCCAGACATTAAATTTTGACATTAACATGTCCGAAAGAGAATTATCTGGGAGCATGAATACGAATGGTCAAAGAAATCAAATCGACATAGAAGTAGCAATGATGAGGATAAATTAAATTAAATTAAATTATATTAAATTAAATTAAATTAAATTATATTATATTAAATACATTAAATAAAGAAACGAATTGAAAATCCACAAACGTAACATTCCAACTATCCTTCTTCTTCTTCTTCTTCTTCTTTGTTTCTGTGGTCAGTAGTTGTCGGCACTGAGGTACAAACCAAAACACATATAAACGAAATCAAAGAAATCCTATGATAATTCCTATGATATCCAAAACCTAACAACCAAAGGTTTCTCGTAGAATTCTCGGACCAAACATGAAAACAGAGCAACACCACGCCAACAGAAGATTTACACCTTCGTTACAACGTAAGATCGTCAAAACAGCAAAACCGGCCGCGTATTTTATCCTCCTTTTGCTAACGTACACCTTAGGTTACTTATCCCACCACCCATCTTCCACTTCATTACCACTCTCGCCCTCATCAGCACCACCACAATTACCTGAACCTGCTATTAATTTCTCAATTAACACCACCGAGTTGAACCCGTTCCGAGTCTCGACTCGCTGCGCCGATCCAATTCCGCCGGATACCGTACGCCGGACGCTCGTCGACCGTCTCTTCAACGGCACCTCTCCGTTTGAGAACTTCCCGCCGCCGCACGCGGCTGAGAAGCTGCGGCGGACGACGAGAGTGAAGGGGTGGGGCTCCACCGGTGCAGTGTTCGAGAACCTCATCCGCCGCGTGCGGCCGCGGACCGTCGTGGAAGTCGGCACCTTCCTCGGCGCGTCGGCGATTCACATGGCTAACTTGACTCGCCGGCTCGGTCTCCAAACTCAGATCCTCTGCGTGGACGACTTTCGCGGCTGGGCCGGGTTCAGAGACCGGTTCATGAACTTGCCGATAGAAAACGGCGACGTTTGGCTATTTTACCAGTTCCTTCAGAATGTGGTGACTTTTAACCAAACCGGGTCGATTTTACCCGTTCCGTTTTCAAGCGGGTCAACCCTGATGCTGTTTTGCGAGTGGGGTGTGTACGCGGATTTAGTTGAGATCGACGCGGGTCACGATTTTTTATCTGCTTGGGCCGATATAAACCGCGGCTTTCGGATCCTCCGACCCGGGGGGGTTATTTTCGGACACGATTATTTCACTGCTGCGGATAATAGAGGGGTTCGGAGAGCCGTTGATTTGTTTGCCAAAGTTCACAATCTGAAGGTAAATGTAGATGGTCAACATTGGGTCATTTATTCTTCCTAATGCTTAAAAATTTATATTCGAGGAGTAAATAGTTATTATACCTTAAACACTATTGAGGGTAAAGAAAAAAAAAATGTTGATTTGATTATTGGGGTGCATAAATTATCATAAAGTTCGATTTGAAGGAAATATTGGGGACTTTTTAGTATTCACTTCAGTATCTTTTTTTTTTTTTTTTCACTTTGATATGCTTTTTATTTTATTTATCATAATAATGACGTGCGTTGTTTTGTAAAGGTTGCAGAGATTTGCTCTTGATGGATAGTTAGGAACTTGAGATTGAGGATGTTGACTATAATTGTGGAATTTGTTTGATTGAGGTGAAGATTAAAAAAAAAAAAATTATTATTATTATTATAAATCAATTAAACATCATGCAAAATATAATTTTTTAAATGTTGCTTTGTAAAAATTAATAAATTTATCATTATATTGATTTATAATTAAAGAATAATAAAAATCTTTTGCACAGTGAGAACATAAAGTATATTTAGTAAGATTGGAAATATACTTAAATAAAATATTAGTGATCACAATTCATAATTTTTCTCTTTCATTGGTTATCTTAAATAGCTATGCTTGTATATATTGTTTTAAGTTGACCAATAATGTTACTTTCTGTGACATTAGATGGGTGTGTTTGTATTTATTTAAAAAAAAAAGTATACTTCTGTTTTTTAATGTATTTGTCTAATATTTTTATTTTAAAATTAGTAGTTTTCAACTTATTTTAATAAATAAATTCTATATGTTTCCTAAATAAAAAGTTTTTAAAAGTTATTTATTTCAAAAATACTTATTTTAAGTTTAAACAAACCAACTCATTGTTTTTATTTTGCAGTTTTTATCATTCTGTGAATGAGATACATTAATAGAAAAATATTTTAGATATTATTGAATGAGGTTAAGTAAGATTTACAAAATTAAGTTAAGCTGTCATTAATAATCTTAGTATTGAAATTATTTTGTGTATCATTTTTTTTAACGTAACATGTGATTTGAGTTGCTTATAGTTTTTTTATTATATAAGTAATCATTTGTGATTAGATGTTTAACAATTATATTAATTGTAGAAGGGAGAATATAAAATTTTGAAGAGAAAGAAGAATATTTGTGAGTTAACTTACTTGTTAATAGAAAGTCTCTTTTGATAGAAAATTTGCTTGAATTGCTTAAGTTTAGTTTGTTGTTTAAATAGGAATAGTGAAGATGTGCTTAGTCATATAATTTTTTTAGTTATTCAAATAATTATCATTTTTATGATACTTAAAACATTTGAAATGAGAGTTGTTTAGTGGCATAGTATGGGTTGCTTATAAAAAAATTGTCAGAATTGAGTGTAATTTGAATTATTTAAAATTAAAGAGAAAATTGTATCTGTAAGTAATTATTCTTCATAAGTTGTATATTCAAATCTATGATTGATTCAATATCTAATATTCTAATATAATATTGACTTTGTTGCTAATAATTACAGATCTACTTGTTAAAAAAACAAAAAAAATTGACTTTAGGTTTTATATTTAAGTGTGTAAGTGAAATGAATATTATATCTTTTTCTCAGTCTTGTATTTTACTCAATGATAGAGTTGGAACATGGACTGAGTAGATAGTTAAATATTTATGTTGATAGAAGAAAATGAAATCTTGGAGAGATGGGTGTAATCACTCAATTAAACTCATGTATGCGACTAAGATTAATATAGTTTAATGAAACATAATCATAATATTAAGGATACATGTTAAATTCTTTAAAATTTATAATATAATGATTAAATACTAAATAATTACAAATATAATCAAATAACTTATACTGTATGTAAGGACACCGATAATATAGTTTAAACTATATAAAACACAAAAAGATAATAAGTTAATAATTTTAACTAAATTAAGTATAATAAAAAAAATATAATTATATAAAAAATGTTACACTTTTATTTATTAAAATCATACTCAAACCATTATATGATGGACTCTTTCAAAGAATTACACTTATTTTTGTTTATAATTTTTGGGGACAAATTATAGTTTTGATTAAAAGGTTTTGACGCAAAAAAACATTTGGAAAGGATCTCAATCTTTTTATTAAAAAATGGATCTCTAATTAAATGCGTGTTTTTTACATATTCAAAAATTAAATAAACAACATTTTATAAGAATTAAACTAATCATTTATCCTTTTTTTTCTTAACATCACAAAAACTGGGAATAGCCCGAACCATCAGAGTACAACAGGTACAAAATGGCCCAAACTTTAAACTATTCTAATAGAGTTGCCAAACTGTGTAGCTATTTGGGCCGGTCCATTATAATTTGATCACAAAATAAATAGGGCTGGGCTAGCTTACATTAGTAGCTTATACCTTGGATTTTTATTTTAAAGGCTTGAATCTAATTATTTTTATAATATTTATTGTTTTAATATATATTTTTTATTATTTAAATTTTATTAAAAATGTTAAATATATATTTAAAAGGGTATCATTTGGATGTTTTAAAAAAATTGAGTGGATTTATATCATCACTCATGATTTATATTAAATGAGAAATTTAATTTAAATATTGAGGATAAAAATAAAATTAATATAATAAGTTATAAAACTCAAAGGATACTTACAAGCAGGGCGGAGGAAGGGGGGACACGCGGGGCTCCGGTCCCCCCAACATTTTGGATTTTTTTTATAATATTCCCAATATTTTGAATTTTTTTATTATTATATAAAATTATAATTAAATTATGAAATATATATTCTCCTGACCTTCCTGTTCGGTCCCCCCTCATAATATGGTATAAAAATATTATATATAAATTAAATTTAAATATAATATTTTTAATTTAAAATAATCAAATATATAATCTTATATATATAAAAGAAAATATTTTATCAGTTTTTATATTTGATTTATATATTTTTTAATAAATATCATCAATTAAAAAAAAATCAAAAGATATCAAAATAATCTTTTATATTATATGGATATATTATATATATTAGAAAATTGTAGAATATTAGAAACTAAAAGTTAAGAAATTCAAAATCAAAATTATATATAGATTAAATCTAGATAGAATCTCTTTAATTTAAAATAATCAAATATATAATCTTATATATAAAAGAAAATATTTTATCAGTTTTTATATTTATATTATATATCTTTTTAACAAATATCATCAATTAAAAAAAACCAAAAGATATCAAAATAATNCAAGATCAAAGCAAACAAGACGTCGACTATATTTTTCTTAGAGTGAAGAAACAAGGTAAGAAAAATTCTTTATTTATTATTTTTGTTCACTATTATAGCATATTAACATGTATAATATAAATTTTTTTATTTGTTATCAATTTTTTGATTGTTTTAATATTTTATGATGCTCTATTTTGATTCAATTTTAAAATATTAAAAATTCAGGTTAAGCTCTAGAGATGAGAGAGATTGATAGGATTGATGAAACCTCTAATCTACCAAATTTAAATTCAACGAGTAATGTTGAAGAAAATGATGTTGATGAGCAACCCACCCGCCAAACAATTGATCAATCTATTCAACCATCTCCTTCTAAAATTATGAGGATACTAGAAAAAATTGATATTGATATTTTGATACGTGATCTTGGAATACGTCCAAAAATTTATGATTATCCTGCGAATCAAATAGATAATTTATAATTTATTAATAATTTTATTTATTATATTGATTTTTACGTGATAATTAATTTTAATATATATATATTATTTTTTTTAATTACTCCGACCCGGTTCGACCTGATCCGACCCGACCCAGTTCGACTCGATTCAACCCGGTCTAATCCGATTCGACCCGGTCCGGCCCCCACCTAAAATTCCTGGCTCCGCCCCTGCTTACAAGTCACATAAGCTCATTTAGTATATAACTTATTTTGATCAAATACATTTATAATTTATTTCAATAAATTATAAACCAGCCAAATACACTCTTATAGATTATAAATTTATTGTTTCATTTCAGTAGGAGAGAAACTCATTTCATTAGCGACATTGTTAATAAGGGTTTAGATATATAATGGGATTACTAAACTAGAATTATCCAGATGATGAAAATAAATCATAATGGTTTGTTTCATTATTAACAATGTCCAATTATATTAATCAAATAACAAATTGCAGGGACATTGTGTTGATGTTTTGTTGCAAACTAAGTATGTTCATGGACTAGCATTTTAGTCCACAAAATAATTCCACAAATCACATAGTTACTAGTTTTCTTATTCCATTTTCTTTATGATATATATAAATATATATATATATATATATTTATTTATTTTGTTTAATAAAATAGTTTTTTTTTCTTTCTGATGTGTGATATTGTTGGAGTTGATTCAACCGTAGCTGTGATCGTGTGGACCAGGTTTGAACAGGTTTATGGAGTGTTCAGTTTCACCAAAAATGTATTTGTCTATTATTAGTATCAACAGTGTGTATGTTAAATGATGTACACTCTCTCACCTGCATCCATCTCAGCCACACATTCCAAAATTTTATTTTATATATATAAAATGTTGTTCCTCCATTTTTCTTCAATCATGTTAGAGTGTGTGAACATGGTGCAAACAACAAACAGACCTTTGTTTGGGAGAAGAAGAAGAGAAAATTAAATTTGTTTGTTTAGTAAAAAAAAATAGAAAAAATAGTATGTTATTGCATTCTTTGTCATTTATTTTATTCATTAATAATTTTTTTGTTAATTTATATAATTTTAAAAATATTTTCACTCTATTTCTAATATATTTTTATCATAACTAAACATTTAATTTATTTTTTTATATCTTTTTTCTTTCTTTATTTTCATCTTTATTTAGAACCAAGCAAAACTCAAAAAATGATGTCATAGAACTGACATATTGAAACAAATTTTCTTTTATCTTTATTTGATTTAAAGTTTTATCAACTCAATTTTAATTCAAATGAATGGTTAAATATGGAATAAGACTAAATTAATCCAACTCGTTAGCATAAAATATTAATTAGAACAATATATATAATTCAATAAGATAATTAAAGAAAGTATAAAACAATAATGAATATATATATATATATAATTAATTTCTTACTACTATATCAAATTCTCTTATTTATATTTAAAAAATATATTTCATTAGATAATACAAGGATGAGTATATATAAAAGTAAATTTATATGATGTAATTACAAATAGTTAGTCAAGATTCAATTTATGTTAGGTGAATTTGAAAATAAAAGTATATTTTAATGTTTTATTTTTCATTATTCATGATAAAATCTAAATCTAATAATTAATACTTAGTATTTTAATATATATATATATATATATATAATATTATCTTCAAATACATTCCTATGGCATCTTTATGAGTGTCTTTCTCTATATTTTTTTCTTGATAGCATGAATGATATATACAAATGAATATTATAATATGAGTTTGGTAACTATCTAATCATATCAGCAGCTATTATTGCATCAAATCAACCTTGAACGATGCATAAGGAAAAAAAAGGTCAAATTTTAACCTTTTTTATAATAGGAATACTGAAAAATATTACTTATTTTCGCAATTTTATTTACAAAATATAATAGAATACAGAAATTTGCATTAAAAATAAAAACTATATGTTAAACTATAGTGATAAACTCATTATGGTGATTAACTAATAGTTCCACTATTATTTTGTACTCTCATCGTCGTTTTCATTAAACGTCGCGTCCCATAAAAATTTGTGAACAAGTTGCAGATTCCACACGCAACTGTGATGTCTTTTGTAATGGCAAATATTAGTCCACTTGCATTTCAAAGAGAACGAAAAAAACATGTTATTCAAGTTTCTGACATTTTGCTGAAGTCATTTAAGTATCGTTATTATTGTGCCATTAATCTTAACACAGTTCTATATACACGTGCCTTATGAACTTAGTTCAAAACGTAAAATGTGTATATATTCAAAGCATCTCCCTAGTCAATTAATAAGAATTTATATATCCCATAAACAGGGACCAAAATTACCTTAGAAAAATGTGGATATCTGTGTTTGATAGCTGCAAGTGGAAACCAAATTAAGATCTGAAAAGTTGTTGAAATATGAAAAGATAAAGGATCATTGAACCCGACCAGGACAAAAAAAGTCACCTCTTTATGAATCTTTTTTCATCTTCTAATTAAGTCTTCATACAACTCTTCTCAAAATAATAGTGTCTTTCTTTAATTTTCTGCTAAATTTTACTACAGAAAAATATGGTTTCACTTCAAAGTTAAAAATTATTAAAGTGAATCTTCTTTCAATCAATTGCGTCACTTACAGTTCTCTAAACATTATCACCAGAAAAAGAAAAGGTAAAAGTTGCATGGAGTATGATAAAAATTATGCTTTTAAAAATAAATTTATCATTATAAAAATATTTTTAAATTTTTTAATATTTTAAATAATATTTTAAAAAATAAAAATATATTATTTTAATAATATTATTAACAATTTTATTTATTATTTTAATATTATTTACTTATTAAATATTTTAATAAATTTAAAATGTCTTTCAATTGTTGGCATGTGATTTTTTATGGTTTTTTTCTTTAAGAGAAAATTTCTCTCTTTTTTTTTTTTAAATATATATTAAAAGAGAAAACTTATTTTATTTCTTCTTCACTTTTCTTTCAGCATATGAAACAAATACCCTTGATAAAATGTTGACTTAATCAATAATAATTAGTACATCGAGTTCGTTATTTAAGTACGGTGAATAATGATCCGAAAAATAATATCTATTATAAAATGAAAAAATTAGATATTCGAGAAACGAATATCAAATTATAATTATTTTAAAGTTTAGTCATGAATCATATAATTTCAAATTAACGAGAAAAAATTTTCTTTTACATGGATATACAATAACTAAACTATTAAATTTAAGCATTCTATACCCAGAAAAAAAAAACATGTAGACCAATATTGTATCGTGTATATGCCCGGATAAACAACTAAAAATTGAAGTCCACGTTTAACATGAATTTGTTTTGGTGCGTGAGAAAATGAATTTGGACAATAACCATATGAACAAGACTCCCAGATACATACACGATAATACATGACGCAAGCTTGGAATTAAAGTAGGAGCAGAGAACATAGTCAAGTAATGCCGAGGATTCTCTTGCACGTGTCCGATTATGACCACCAGTACGCAAAGACAATACTTAGCTCCAAGAGTTTTGTTCCCAAGTGAGAGTTTTAAATTCAAACAACATAAACATTATCCTTGTTGTCTTCCAATAAATTTAGTGATCAATTTAGTTATCCCATCCATGGTGTGGGGTTTCCTCTGTCCCTCTGTCAGGGCATGCTGCATTCACATGGGTTCTCAGTCCCATACAAACAAACAACATAGTACTACCAAAAGTATTAAAAGAAATCAAAAATAAAAACAAAAAAAAATGTCCCATTTCATTTGAAGCACCTTCAAACCCTATTCAACCCGTCACTTCACTAGGGTCCTACCCAAAAAGATGTAACATCACAAGTTCCAATTGCCAAATTTCTAATCATCACATTACTTGCAATTTGCTAACAAAGTGAACAATTACTTGCCAAATTTCCATTCACTCAACGCAATTGTGGGTTCATAATCTGTAATTTACACATGTTTGTAGAGGCTTTTAGTTTTGGTTAGTGGTGGTGGTCATGGTCAGAACTCTAAAAGGCCTTGCTTGATGTACATGTCCATCATCTTCCTTGCTTTTTGATTCACGGTTTCATCCACAGAAAAAGAACCGACATAAAAGGATGATTTTGGCTGGGCAATTCTCTGCGTCATCTTCCCTTATTTCTTCATCGCCAAGAAATTAAAATCTCTGCCATAAACTTTTCTTGGGTTATTAATTGGTACACGTTGCCTGAAAATTTAGATACTGGATAGCGAACATAATAATATGTGTAAAGTATAAAGTGTTAGGATATTATATAGAATATTATATATTGATTAGTATTTATTAGATGAGGGTAATTTAGTCTTTATACTATTGATATATTGTCCTATTTATATTCTTGTTATGACTTGTATTTTTTAGGGTTTTTTCATATGTTATTATCAGATATTCTATTTCTCCTTCCCTTGTTTCTTCTCTTTATGTTCTTATGTTATCATGGTATCAGAGCCAGGTTCGTGCTTAGAGTATATGATTTGAAGAAAGTAATCGTCCAAAGTTTTCAATAATCAAATTGTGTAAGCCAATCAAATTTTTTTTTTACTATTTGTCATTCAACCCAGAAGTTTTGTTCCACTGTGCAACTTGGTGCGTTCCCTTTGGTGATTCCTGTTGGTGGTTCCCGTTGGTGGTTCCTGTTGGTGGTTCCCGTTGGTGATTCCCTTTGGTGGTTCTTTTGGTGGTTCCCTTTGCTGGTTCCCTTTGGTGGTTCTTTTGGTGGTTCCCTTTGGTGATTTTCTTAGTGGTTCTCTTGGTGGTTCTTTTGGTGGTTCTCTTGGTGGTTCTCTTGGTGGTTCTCTTGGTGGTTCTCTTGGTGGTTCTCTTGGTGGTTCTCTTGGTGGTTCTCTTGGTGGTTCTCTTGGTGGTTCTCAAAGCCATTAGTTTCTTTGTGGCAAATTGTTGTTGGTTGACTTACCAACATCAATTAATTTAAAAAAAAAAATCAACAATTTCTTGCTAGTCAGTCACATCTCATGTCTGTCTCATCTTTAAAAGGTTTGTCTTCTTCGAACGCTTCAGGTATGTCCCCTCCCTTATGGATCCTTGATTCCGGTGCCTCACATCATATGTCATATGATCCTAAGTCTTTTGTATCTTTAAATTCTACCCAAACTATATCTGTTATGACTGCTGATGGCTCCTCAATGCCATTAGCAGGTATTGGATCTGTCTCTACATCTAATTTGTCTCTCTCCAATGTTTACTATATTCCTAATCTCACTTTAAATCTTGTCTCTGTTAGTCAATTATGTGAATCTGGTTACTCAGTTTTGTTTTCCTCTACTAATTGTTCTGTACAGGATCCTCAATCAGGGAGAGTGATTGGGACAGGCCGTAAATAAGGGGGACTTTATATGTTGGATGAGTTGAAAGTTCCAACAGTTGCAGCTTCTAGTGTTGATTTATCATCTTTTAATCTGAATTTAAAATCATCTAAGTTTTATTTATGGCATTCTCGTCTTGGACATGTTTCTTCTTCTAGGTTAAACTACTTAGTCTCCACTGGAGTTTTGGGCAAGTTGCAAACTAGTGATATTTCTGATTGTTGTGGTTGTAAACTTGCTAAATTTATTGCCTTACCTTTCACCAAAAGTGTCTCTACCTCTCATGCACCTTTCGACTTGATTCATTCTGATGTATGGGGTCCATCACCGGTTCCTACCAAAGGTGGATCTCGTTATTATGTTTCATTTATTGATGATTATACTCGTTATTGTTGGGTTTTTCTTATGAAACATCGTTCTGAATTTTTTAATATATATATTATGTTTCGTGCTTTACTTAAAACACAACATAATGCTGTTATTAAGTGTTTTCATTGTGATTTGGGTGGTGAGTACACTTCTAATAAATTTTGTGAGTTACTTGCCTCTGATGGTACTCTTCATCAAACTTCTTGTACTGATACTCCTCAACAGAACGGAGTTGCTGAAAGAAAACATCGTCACATTCTTGAAACTACTCGTTCTCTTTTATTGTCTGCTTCACTTCCTAGTGAATTTTGGGGAGAAGCTGTTCTTACTTCTGTTTATATTATTAATCGAATTCCATCCTCTGTTATCTCAGGTATGTCTCCATTTCAAAAGTTGTATGGTTGTGTCCCTGATTACTCTTTCTTAAAAGTTTTTGGTTCTACCTGCTTTGTTCTTCTTCCACAAGTAGAACGTAGTAAATTATCTCCCCGTTCTAAAATATGTGTTTTTCTTGGTTATGGGGATGGTCAAAAGGGTTATCGTTGTTATGATCCTATCAATAACAAACTTTATGTTTCTCGTCATGTTGTTTTCCTTGAGCACATTCCTTTTTATACCATGTTAGAGTCTTCTCACAAAACTACAAAATCTGATCTCATCTGTATTGATCCTTTTTCCAAAGATGATAATGATGTTATAAATAATATTGAAGTTGAGAATTGCAAGAATGATACTTGTTCTACTACATCTCAAGATGTCCCCACGGCTTCCCAAACACCTCCTATGATTGTTGATCCTCCACCTCCTCGTTATCCTCCACGTATTCGTAAGTCCACTCAATTACCAGATTTTGCTTATTCTTTTTATTCTTCTTCTTTTGCTTCTTTCTTAACCAAAATTCATAGTTTGTCTGAACCATCTTCCTATCAAGAGGCTGTCCTTGATCCACTTTGGCAAGAGGCTATGCAAGAGGAACTTTCTGCATTGTATAAGACAGGTACTTGGGACTTGGTATCTCTTCCTCCAGGTAAAAAGGTTATTGGTTCTCGGTGGGTCTACAAGATTAAAACAAAGTCAGATGGGTCTGTTGAGCGTTATAAAGCTCGTCTAGTTGCTAAAGGATTCTCTCAAGAATATGGTTTGGATTATGCAGAAACCTTTGCCCCAGTTGCTAAGATGACTACCATTCGCACTTTGATTGCTGTTGCATCTGCTCGTCAGTGGGATATCTTTCAGATGGATGTTAAAAATGCTTTCTTAAATGGTGATCTGAGAGAGGAAGTGTACATGATACCTCCTCCAGGTGTTTCTCATAATTCAGGGGAGGTGTGTAAGTTAAAAAAGACTCTTTATGGTCTCAAGCAAGCTCCCCGGGCTTGGTTTGAAAAGTTCTCTAAAGTTATTACTTCTCTTGGATTTTGTTCTAGTGATTATGATCCTGCTTTGTTTCTGAAGACTACTTCTCATGGTCGTATTATTCTCAGCTTATATGTTGATGATATGATAATTACTGGGGATGATATGGATGAAATTGGAAGACTAAAATTAGAGTTGACAAAACAATTTGAAATGAAGGATTTGGGACTCCTTCGTTATTTCTTGGGCATTGAAGTTGCATATTCTCCTAGAGGCTATCTTCTTTGTCAATCTAAGTATATTGACACTATTCTAGAGCAAGCTCTTCTTTCTGATAATCGCACATCTGACACCCCTATTGAACTTAATGTGAAATATACTCCTTCGGATGGTGTTCCTCTACCTGATCCCACTATGTATCGTACAATTGTTGGAAATCTAGTATATCTAATGATTACTCGTCCTGATATTGCTTATGCTGTGCATGTTGTGAGTCAATTTGTTGTTTCTCCTACTACAGTACATTGGGCAGCTGTTCTCCGTATTCTTCGATATCTTCGTGGTACTCAATTTCAGAGTCTTCTATTTCCCTCATCATCTTCCTTGGAATTGCGTGCTTATTCTGATGCTGATTGGGCTAGTGACCCTACTGATCGTAAGTCTACTACAGGTTTTTGCATTTTTCTAGGAGACTCTCTTATTTCTTGGAAGAGTAAGAAACAAGATATTGTTTCTCGTTCTTCTACTGAAGCTGAATATCGTGCCATGGCTCTAACCACTGCTGAAATTGTTTGGTTACGTTGGCTTCTTTCTGACATGGGTGTTTCTCTTTCTGAACCAACTCCTATGTATTGTGACAACAAGAGTGCTATTCAAATCTCTCATAATTCGGTCTTTCATGAACGCACGAAGCATATTGAAATTGATTGTCATTTCACCCGTCATCATCTTCAACATGGAACCATTACATTGCCTTTCATATCTTCGACTATGCAGATTGCTGATTTGTTTACAAAATCTCACTCTATCAAAAGTTTTCATTTTTTGATTGACAAACTCTCGATGCTTCATGCTAATGCATCGCGAGTTTGAGGGGGGATGTTAGGATATTATATAGAATATTATATATTGATTAGTATTTATTAGTTGAGGGTAATTTAGTCTTTATACTATTGATATATTGTCCTATTTATATTCTTGTTATGACTTGTATCTTTTAGGGTTTTTCCATTGTTATTATCAGATATTCTATTTCTCCTTCCCTTGTTTCTTCTCTTTATGTTCTTATGTTATCATAAAGAAATAAATGATGGCTCAGCGAC
This sequence comes from Macrotyloma uniflorum, assembly GCA_016859785.1. Taxonomy (NCBI): domain Eukaryota; kingdom Viridiplantae; phylum Streptophyta; class Magnoliopsida; order Fabales; family Fabaceae; genus Macrotyloma; species Macrotyloma uniflorum. Next base: position 1,642,709 of record BDMB01000015.1, read on the forward strand.
AACCAAAGAATAAATTATGTTCATAAGAAAGTTCCCTCAGCTTCTGCATAATTACTTGTAGCTCCTTCCCTGTTTGCAGAAATAACAAACACCTCCACAAATGACAAAAGAAATGTTGGTGTTGACGTCATCTACATTTTCACCAAATCGTTTTTTTTTTCTTTTTACTCTTTATAGTTAGTTCATGTGTTAATATCGTGAAACTAAACCAGGGTAGAGATGAAAGTTTGAACTAAGAGGCATTGACTTGTATTATGATCGAACGCATTAGTTCTATTCTGTACCAAATTTTTTCATTTCTGTTTCCACGTCCATATATAGATAGCATATGGCTCAAAGTTAACGAGAATTTAAGATCCTTTATGGATAGATTTTAATACTTATTTATATAAGATAAAAAAATATTTATTATTTTCATGAATAAAAACAACGACAAGGAATGTTCTAGATTGTAGTTTTAATTGGTACATGGCGTTGAGGCAACCGACCAAACACATACGAGATTTTCCATGTAACATGTAAACATGTAAGATGGTATAGCCAGCAAGATTGAAATTTCGAGTTCAGAATTTCAAAGTTCAACGTTGATAAATACCAATGGGTTCTTAAGAAAATTGCAATGAGGAAAATTCAAAATTTTGTAAGGAAAGTCTCTACATGTATAACAAGGATAATTGTAGAAATGATTAATCATTGACATTTTTTGTTAAATCGTTTCAATGTGATAAGTCAAAGTCATTAACTTTTTCTAAAGTAATAATCATATTTAATTAATTTTATTTTCAAATTTATTGTATCTTTTATTTGTCTCGCTAACCATACATATATTTAAGATAGATAATATTAAAAAATAAATAATATTTTTGTAAATAGTCAATAACACTTTTAGATGACTGATATTTTTAAGTAAAATAATTTATGGAGTAATATACTTGTACTTCAGAAACTTTCCAAAAAGATGAATTGAAAAGAGGATAAAACTCTAAATTGAGCTTGTTCGTAAATATTTAACTTTAGTTTACCTTCATGATTCATTTTGATAAATTTATTCACACAGTTATCTTAATTCTTTACCATGAAATAATAATTTGTATGAATTATATTAAAATAATTTATATCTTTATGTATTTATAGATAAAAATTTAAGTTAACTAAAAATGAAATTAAAGTTATAAGTGAAGTATAAATATTTTTTACGAATTAATTTTATAAAACTGAGTTAGTATCTAGTTTCTACACCTTAAAAATCAATTTGTAAATAGGTTAATTGATTCATATGTTATATTCTCTATGATCTAAATGCTCACTGGTTAATAGATTCACATGAATGATTTTTGCAAATCAGAATCACGAAAATTCTCATGTTTATCGGTTAAATGCATTTTAGATCCACGAATTAATGACTTAACCTGCGATTTTTTTCCCAAAAGATATGTATAATTATTCTGTTGCTTTTTATTTAATATTAAAAGTTGACCATATTGCAAACGATAATTCACACTTTTCAAAATACAAAATTCACACTTTTCATATTTAACTATGAACTAAACATCCAATTCGTAATGATAGTTCTTCATAGACTAAGTTTATATATTTAGATTGCCCTTTCACAGCATACACTCTAACATTTAAAAAAAAAAAAAAAACTCTTAAAAGAATAAAATTTATGTAGGAATTTTGTTTCCTGTTTAACAAGTATTGTTCTGAACCTAAGTATTTGCATTGATAAGAGAACGAGTTATCTCACACTTATTAGTTATATTTAATAAATATACAAATAACAAAATAATCACTATCGAACAAATACCTAAACATTAAACAATTCAACTTGTGGGTAGCAATTCCCTTTGTCTCACGTGCATAATTGTAAGTTTGGACATGTGTAATCTTATATTAAGCAAATTTGAAGAGTTCACGGTTAACAGAGAGGGTTTCCTTAAATTAATAAAAATATTTTTTAACACCGCCAATTTATTTTTAATCCATGATCATAAAATCTCGATACAATTTAGTTTTTCTTTATTTCAATCAAATTTATAATTGAAGCAATCCATTATATATTCAAATAAAATTAATAAAATAAATTGTAATATAAATTCATATATATCTTTATAATATTATAATTATACTAATATTAGAATAATTCTTAATTGTTATATTCAAATATTCTATAATTTCTTATAAATTATACTAATAAAACAATATTAAATATACTTATTTAGCATCTAAAAGTTCTATATATAACATTCCACACGACCTACACAATTTTTTTAATATTCATAGTGACTTCATCATCAAACTCCTTCATTGTTCGGACTTTGATTAACAAGATGAGCTATATATCTTCATATAATAAAATTAAACTACGGACCTGCTTATTTTATTATATATATTCACATGCAATCTAAATATAGTATCTTTAGATTATAATACTTGGTTTTACCATAGAAAGATTAGAATATTAGGATTTTGAGAAATCTAAAACAAGATTGGTGACCATTTACTTCTAATCTTTGTCTTCAACTTCAAAATCCCAAAGGATATATGTACAAAACAGTGGTTCACATAAACGACAGGCTTCTTAGATTCCCTGATCAGCAACCCAATCACATAATTGCAGGTTGGAGCCAACCCCACTGTCATCAAGCACCACGCACGACAAAAAAAACCAAAAAAAAAAAGATAACCTTTTTTTTATTTAAAGCTTTAATCATTATTATAACGTACAGGAAGAACCAACTACTATGAATAACATCTTACAGTTACGGCTACTTTCCTTCCGGTAACAATCTCCCCACTGTCACTGGTCCAACCTGAGGAGAATGGCAGATTTAAGACCCTCTTCGCTCCTCATTCCATTAGGGACATTAATGACTACGTCCTGAAGCATGAGATCGTTAACGCACGACATGCTAGCGTGATGAACAGGAAACTCTAGGTCCCTCAATGCACCCATTAGCCTCGCCCCGGGGTGGTTCACATTTTCGGATTGCACCCTTACCATGGCATCGGGCCCCACGATCTTCACATCGATCTCGAGGCCAAATGGTCCTGGGCCTCCAGGCCCGGGCCTGCTTTGGTCCACGATGGTGGAGGTGGTGGCAGTGCTCTGGTTATCCATGTTATCCGTCATTTCTGTCTTCACCTTTTTACCACCCTCTCTTTGTTGCTGCGACTCCAAGTACTCAATCTTCGCTTTGAGCTCGTTGATGTAAGCGACAGCATCGGACAACAACGAAGCCTTGTCCATCCTTGAAACGTTCGGAACCACCGCGCGTAGCGCGTAGAAGCGGTGGTTCAGCTTCTCCCTCCGTTGTCGCTCAGCCTCCACGTGGTTCATTGGCGTCTCCCGTCCGAGAACTGGTTTTCTGCCTCGTTTTTTGGGCTCCGAGGTTTTGGGGGTGATTGTGGTTGGCAACGTTGGACAATCAGAATCAGAGTGTTCGGAGTCTACGTAGTTGTCGTTTTTGTTGTTGGGTGTTGTTTGGGCTTGTTCTCGCTTTTTGGTTTCTTGGATTCCAGCGACGATGCCGATGTTGGCGAAGGAGATGGAGTGGTCGTGGAGGACTTGAACGGGAAGCGGATCTGGAAGGGGTTGGAAGAGAGACTTCACGTGTTGGACGAGGTTCCAGTTTTGTTTGATGGTGTCGTAGGATCCCATTTCGACGACACCGTTTTGTGTGGGGATGCAGATCAATGTTTCGATCCCGTGCACGTGGGCCTCGTTGGATCTCTCGCAGTTGTAGAATTGGAGTTCGTGCTTGGTGTTCAGCCACAGCACGGAGCCTAAAGCAAAAGACTTGCCAAGAAGTGAAGAAGGAGTGGTGGAAGTTGAAGAAGAAAGATTGTTGACGGTAAACGTGCGTGTCAAGGACATGAGGTAGAACCACTCGGCGTCGTTGATTTTTTCTGTTGTGGGGGTTTTGGAGAACTTCTTAGTGGAAATGGGGGTTTGGAATTTTGGGGAAGTTTCTTTGGTGCCTTGGAGATGGCCTTCTCCGAAGGAAAGGTAAAGGTTGCCATTGTCGTCGTGTGAGGCCTGCCAGAAAATGGCGTAGACCCACCAATCGGGTTGGCTTTGGAGGAGAAATTCGAGTTTTTGTTGAAGGGATAGTGTTGGGGTTGGGTTTTCCTGGGATAGAGTGACGAGAGAGGAGGATGAGGAAGGAGAGATTATTAGTTCCTCCATGGAAGAGTTATGTGAGAAGAGAGGTAGAACTAGAAGTGGAGAAGTAGAAGGAAGTATGCGTGTGTGGGTTTGGAGTGAGGAGGTTGGGAAGAAAATGGTGGAATGAAAGAAATGGTTGAGAAGGTTTGGGAATTAATAGAATAAAGATAAGGTATAAATGATGTACGGATGAACAGTCCTTTTAGCGTAAGGAAAGAGTGTGATGGTGTCGGATAGAGGGAAAAAATAATGCATTTGAGTTGGGTTGGGTTGTGTTGGGTTGGGGAAATGGGGGTTATATGGGGAGGAGATAGTGGGGGGACAAAGGTATAAAATTTGGTGGGAATGGCTAGGAAATTTGGGGCCAAAATGAATGAACTTCAGATACAGCAGATATTGGACATTCATAAATGGAGAAATAGGTTACCAGAGGAAGTTACATCAGGAATGTGGTGGTGACACTAGATCCTCCACCATTCATTTCCTTCTTTTTTTAATTTTTAATTTTTAAATAATCTTCTAGATTAAAGAAAAAAAAATCATTCATCATATTAAATTAACATTATTTATTCGTTTATACTTAAATTTTTTCACAAATTTTATCATTTTTTTAATTAAGTTATCATTTTGTTACTAAAAAGTATTAATTTTAACTTTTATAGATAGACTAAATAAATAATTTAACAATTAAATTGATAATTACTCCTATTGGCTCGTTAACTGTCTTGTCGTTGTTTTCTTACGACTTTTAGCTCAAGTGCAATAATAACAAGAGGTACTACTTTTCTTTTTTACAATTATAACCTCCATGTTGCACCAAATATATACATCACTTCAGATGAAATATAAGTTTTAGAGTTTTTTTAATTATTTATTGAATATATACAAATATAAATTAAAAATACTAATATACCCCCAGCAATGAAATTAAAAATAACTTATTGTATTTAAGTGTAATTAAACAGTACTAATGAACTTTTATAAACTAAGGATGTGAGAAGTATTTATATACATATTATGTAGGCCTCAAAACATCAGAACTCTTATTTCTCTCATCAATTGAATCAACATTAATCAAAGATTTAATTAGGTATGAACTCTTAATCTTTCTTTCTCGTATCAATGGACGTTAAGTCCAGCTTCAAATCCATCATTATACTAATGCTACAATTTTAATATCAATGATGAAATTTCTAGGACCACGTTTGACAAAATCTATTCGAAAATTTAAAATGATTCTGTCGTCTTCGTTTGTTTCATCAGGTTGCTCGATGGATGATTTCAATCAACGTTAAATTATGATAACTTATTGAATTAATTTTATGGGACGAATTGAAGTAAAGATCGATCGTTCATATCGTCATGGCTTTCGATTGCCAATAAAATGAAGACTATATTGATAAGCTTTGTTTAATTATTTAATGTTATAAAATTTGTAAACGTGAAGCATGAGAGTGAAAAAAACTCATGCTGCATTATTAGAAAAATGATTATGTCCACTCAGCATATTTTATTCTTGCTTATTCTTGGGGTTGATCATACTATAAAATTTGCACCATTTTTTTAACCTAATGCTTTTAGTTTGCGGCTTCATTACTCCTCGATTAGTAAATATATATATTTGATTTAGTACCAATGTGCTGTATTTAACAGTTACTACTTAATTATAAACCTTTGCTTTTTAAACACGTGTCTTTAAGAAGGGGATAGCTTAAGCTATTTGTTAATTCATGAGACGCAATTCCTATAGTTACACCACTATATTTTTCTTTAGATCTTTTCTTTTTTTATATTTCTTGTTCGTTTCATCTTTTTTTCAAAACCATGTGTGTAGTATATAGATATAATTATGTTCCATTAGTGGTAAGATCACTATAAGTTAATCAGTTTTTCTTTTTAATTTTTTACCCTGGAAAGGTTGGAATTTTAGATCATGCATTATTTTGAAATATGTTCGTATCGATCGAATTATGAGCTCATTAATATTCCATTATTATAGAATAATAAAACCTTTTGAGTTTGATGTTTTTTAATGCACGTGATTGAAAGGAATGTTCTTAATTTTTTTTTATTAAGACTAATTTTCTCCAGGATATATCTAAAGGTGCTCAAAGGTGGAGTGTCTCTTTTCAATAAGATTTTCTCTGTAACTTTTTGGTGTGTTTGGTTTGGAAAAGAAAGTGAAAGAAAAGAAAAAGGAATGGAAAACAAGATGATTTTGTAAGTTATTTGATACGAAATAAAAAAACATAGTTAAATATGTATGTAAAATATTAATAAAATATTAAAAAATTATTAAAAACTAAAAAAAAAAAGACATTTTAAGTTATTAATTAAGATCGTAAAACTGGTGGTTCATAATTTTTTTTATTTTCTTCCTATTTTCTAATGAACCAAACAAAAAAAACACTTTTTTCCTTTTTTTTTTTTATTTACTCTTGTTTTCTCTCATTCCAATAGGGTTTGAGTTTGATTTAAAAAAAAAAATTATATGTATAAAGAATACATGTATAAAAATCTAAATATACAAATCATCATGTATGTAATAAGTTTAATGATTATATTTAAATTGTGAATTCTCAATATAAAAACCTTTTAAATGGTTTAAATTTTTTAATTAAATTGAAGCATTAAAAACCCAAGCATCTCAGGAGAATTTGGACCAACTTTGTTCACTGAAAGACCGCATTAAGTGTTTTCTTTCAACTGGAGAGCCTATTTGGAAGCCAAAATGGGCCAGCTTGATTAGGCCCAATAAAAACTAGATTTGAATAATGTCGTTCACTATTTCCACCAAAAAAGAGTTATTATTTTTTGTTTATAGGTGGGCCTGTAAAAAAAATTGTCTTTACTTTTTTCAATCATTACGATCACATGTACAAAGTTTTTACCAATTTTATTACTGAGTAATATTTGACAACAAATTTTAGGTCTTGTTTCATTCATAAAAACTCTAAACTGAATCCTTACTTAACCTAACTGAGTTGAATAATTGAAGTGATAAAATATGATCAATGGCTGAATAGAACTTATTCATATTTTTTTTTTCATCTTTGAATTATCAAACTAAACCTTTGAAGTTTGTGACTGTCTCAATCTAATTAAACTCTTCCCCCACCCCACTTTCTAAAGGAATTATATTTTAATCACGCAAGCATGACACAGATGTTGCAGTTTATCCATGGTTTTTTTTTTTTTCTGAAAATCATGCAATGCACATGAAAATAAACATGAATTTTAAAAGGCATTTCTCTGAAGTTTATCTAGGGTAGGTTTATATGATTTAGATATAAGCCCAATTCCAATAGCGACGTAGAATAAAATCCTTATTTTTTTAATTTGCTTTTGTTGTTATTTTTCTATTTTAATAAAAGGACATGCTTCTATTGTAACACTTGGTAAAAAAGTGTTCGAAGGTGAAAGCAACGGTGTCTTTATGTGTTAGAGATAATAAAAAAAAATCCACACCCGTCTTCAAAATTAAAAGATTTTCAAAATAGAAAAAAAAAAAAAGTCCTGGGCCTTAAAAAGTTTAGACGAATAAAAAAAACTTTGGACTGCTTTGAGATGGGATTGGGCTTAATTTGTGAGTGTATGAACAATTAAATGATTTTCCATTTAATACTTTATTGTTATCTTGATTATCTTTGTAATGATAACCCAATTGAATTAAGATCTTAAGATTTAAATTATAAATCAATTACTCAATATACAAATTAGTGAGATAATATTTGAAATCATAAAAATAAGGGGATTGTAGAGTGAGAGTTATGGTTTTCCCTTAAACTATAAGGGTACATTTTCATAAAAATAAGGGATGTATTTGATTTGATTTTGAAAAAAGGGAAAATGTTGAAATTTGGTAGATGATAAAATAGGAAAAATTGATTAGCTATAGAGAGTGGAGATATAAAGTACCAACCACCATCCAACCACCATTAATGGGTCCAATTAGGTTGTTAGTAAGTCATGAACTACATTTCACTTTCACTTTATAATCTTTTCAACACCAAATTAAGCTTTAGAATGAGGTTTTTCATATTTTTGAAGGTTAATGAAGTATTGAAGTTGTTAAGGAATTTTGGCACGAGATATTTTTCCTTACAACAATTCCCATAATTTTAAATTTTAAACATTAAATTGTTAAATAATAAATCACTTTTTACCATTGTTAGTTTCTTAAAATGTTAGAAATCCCATTAAATGTTAGTTTTTTTTTATTGTGAAAGTTTTTTTGGGTCAATGAGGCAGTTGCTGATAATCAAACCCTACCAACTAAACTGTGCAATGGATTATCATCTCTTACACTTTCAACAATATTCTATTTAACCACTCACGTTTCATAATCAATAAATAAACCATTCAAACTTCATATAAAATTAAGTCATAGTTTATACATATATCTGTATATCAAATACTCTGTTAACATTTATCATTTTTCTTTTCTTTTCTCTTTCTATTTAATGCCTGCTAGTTTACTTTCCTAAAAATTATTCATATACTTAAATTTCATAAAATCTTTATGATATGTTAACTAAAAATTTGCCTTCAAAAATCAATTAATTTAAAGTTTGATCCTTCATTTTCAAACATAAAATTATGTATTTTAAAGTATGTTATTGCTATTCATTATCAGTTATATCATCACTCTTCTTAATCTTTTCTTAAATATTTTTATCTTAGTCCAAACAAGATATCCTTAATTGAATTTATTTCAGGATTTGTTGACACTCCTCTAAATTAAATATCTAATGAATAATTATAGCATTTGATATTAAACATAGAATTTATTTTGTATATTTCTTGTTTTATTTTTTTTTGAACTGAACGAGTTTAGTTTTTTTTATTATAATTTTAATTTTTTATCTATTATTTAATATTGAATGCATAATTAAAATATAAACATTTTGTAAGATAAAATAGATATTTTAAATAAGATAATATAAATATACCGTGAACATAAATTTAATAAAATAATTAGTTTATGATACAAAAAAACTCATATTTATTATAAAATAAATTTGTAAGTATTACTTAATATAACTTAAAAATATAAATATTTTTATAAATTTATCAAAAAAATTTCATTATTATAAATTTGTAGATAAAAAATTATTAAAAATTTATTTTTCACAAAAAATTTATAAAAAAAATTTTATAAATAAATTTAGAAAAGTATTCTTATAAAAAAAATCAATATATTTTTTTTACAAATACAAATTTACGATAAATTTTTAGATAAATAAATTTATAAAAAATATTTTTTTTTTCATAAAAAAATTCGTATAAAATATTTTATAAATAAATAATATTATTATTTTTAATGATCAACAATAAGTTAATTTCATTATAAAAGTGATTAAATAATTTTATTTTTAAATATTTTAGTTATCAAAAAGAAAACTTTATTCACAATCATTTAGAAAAAACTAGAAAAAATATATTTTACTTAAATATGAGAAAATCAATATCATTGGAATTAAATTGGATTAGATAATTAAATTATTCAATCTAATAATGTATGAAATATTTTAAATAAATATGTTTTAAGAAACCATAAGTTATTTTATATAATTTATTTAAATTATTATTTTAAATTTATGTATAAATTAAATTTATTTTATGGATTTATTTATACAGTAACGAAGGAAATGTTTGAATAAATAGTGTAATATATGATTTAAATTTAGTTGCATGAATGCTTTTTATATATTAAAATAAGACTGAAAATTTCCTTCAACAACTGTATTTTCGAAAAATGTTTTTAAAATCATAATTCCTTAATTAGTTTATATATATAAATAATAATATGTTTTTTTTCTTATGTTATGACTCATTGGGTCAATTTTTTTAAATGTGTTTGAATACTAAAACCTTCACTTTAATTAAAAAAACATAAACCCTTGAAATATTTGTGTCTGTTTTCGTTTCTAGAAAAGTTTTGGATTTGATGCTTAAATCTTACACAAAACGAACTTTATCATAATTTTTTTAAGTTAGGTAGTCTGTGAATATTTCTATAAATTTTAATTTAAAAGCTAAAGATAATACTATCATTATTCTATTCTATGAAAAAATTGTTATTTTATATTCAATGGTGGAATTAATTAAGATAATTATGAATTAGAGATTTAAATTATAAGTAATAATAGATGGTAAGTAATTTGAAAGAAGGATAGTTTTGAAAAGCACCCTAAAATTTTCCTAATCTAAACCTTTATCATTTCTCACCACAGTTATTGTCTACAAGTCTTGTTTTGATTTTTTATTTTTCTTTTAAAAAATGGAACGCATGCTTTTTCATTTGAAAATTACTAATAACGGCAACAAAAGTTACAAGAGACATTAATATAAAAATAAAGTGGTTAAAGACAAAACAGAAACTCCCCACATGAAAATGATCCCACGCATGAGGGAACACAACACCAACGTTTGCCACACCAATCATTCTCAGAATTTGACTTTTCATACATAACTGACACCTTTAAACATTTTTTTATTTAATTATTATAAAATTTTATATATTATTCCTTGAGATGGTTCATATTAACAAAGGGTTAATTTTATTCGTTAGAATGAATATATTTAAATTTTATTTTTACATTTCTTTTGGTGCGATGTGGATAATGTATCATTTGTGAGTTATTTATATACAAAAATAAAATATAATGAAAGATTCTACTAAAAATTTGTAAAATTCCCATAAATAATTTATAATATAAAAATTATTCAATAAAATTAAACATAAACAAATTATTTAATATTTTGTATTTAATTAAAATTTATTAAAAAATATATAATTTGTGAATTTTATTTTTATTTAATGAATTTTTTATTGTTTTTAAATAATAAAAGAACATCCATACAAGAAAAGTGTGTAATGAATGGCCACGTCAGAGTGACAGAAAAGTCCAGGTGCACCGCGAAGCAGGTTATAGGAACCCTAAACCTTATGCAACAGTGACACTCACACACAAACACAAACACACGGCTTTCTCTGTTTGTTAACAGACGTTGTCCATGCTTTCTCGGTGTCTGTCTGTCTCTGTCGCGCACTGTCTCGCTTTCTCTCTCTAAACCATTTCTCTCACTCTCTCTACCTGACTCAAATTCTCTCATTTTATCGTTTTCTCATCTGACCAGATTCGCTCCACTTCACGCCGCGTGAGGCCCTCCGATGTGCTGACGTCCATATGGGTCAGTGCTACGGCAAGTCCAATCTCACGCCGGAAAATGACGCCGCCGCTCCTGAGCACGCGCACGTTGACACCGTCGTCACGGTGGCCGGATCCGCTGACGCCCCAGTCTCTCCGCTGCAAGTGAAGGGAACGCCGGCGCGGGCGAGTCCCTGGCCCAGTCCCTATCCTCATGGTGGCGGCGTGACGCCTTCCCCAGCTAGAGGCACACCGAGAAGATTTTTCCGGCGGTCGTTCGCGCCGCCGTCGCCTGCTAAGCACATAAGGGCGTCGCTGGCGAAGCGGCTTGGGCACCCGAAGACGCCAAAAGAGGGGCCGATCCCGGAGGAAGAAGCGGCGGCGGTGGCGGCGACTGAACAGTCTCTGAATAAGAGCTTCGGGTATGGTAAGAATTTTGGGGCGAAATATGAAATTGGGAAAGAAGTGGGTCGAGGGCATTTTGGTCATACTTGTTATGCTAAGGGGAAGAAGGGCGAACTTAAAGACCAACCTGTTGCTGTTAAAATCATTTCCAAGGCGAAGGTACAATTATAATCCAATGTCTTTTCATTTCTTGTTTATTTGTTTTGAGATACTTGAGTTTCATGGTTTCACTTGTAGTTCAATTTTTCTGTGGTAATTTTTGTTTTTTTTTGTCATTGTGTTGTCTGGCCTTGTTGGATTGTGGTTTTTTTATCATTATAAATTATGATGGCATTTGGAATTTGGACGATTCGGGGTTGATCTCTGTTGTTTGATGGAATGATCTACGAGATTCTGTAGGTGGGACTGGGAATAATTGGGAATTTGTCTGACACAGCTTTTTCACGGATTGGGGTTCTTAGATTTGTAGTTTGTACTTGGAAATATTACCCGACAAATACATGGTTCTGGGACCTTGTCTTGTTTTCTTTGTTTGTAGCTTCATTTCAGAATTTTAACTTCACTGTCATGTAGTCAGAATCATTTAGATTTTACTGGATGAACTGTAAAATTTGAGAGTAGTTGGAATTGATATGACATTTGACTTGCTCTTATCCCTTTATCAACAGTAAGTTTACATATCTACATTTCTTAACTTACCTGCTAAACTGATAAAAGTTTTTTTAGTTCATATCATGTGGTAGTATATGTAAAATGATATTTGGAAAATTGGTAGTGTAAAACAAGATGGTAAAGAATTATCTCTTTGTTTGAGTGTGCTGGTATAAGTTATTTGGTATGAAACACTATCATGTGAATGCATGCAGCCTGCCATTGTTGCAGTTGAATGGAAGTTTTGATCATATAGATTGCTGCTGTTGTGATACCTTTGGAAGCTAAAATTTTATTTTATGTGAGGCATTGGCATTTATGATTCTTCGTTTTCTGTGTTTGAGGAAGCTAGAATAAGTTGTTTGACAAGAAACACTATCATGTAAACGCATGCAGCCTGCCCTTCTGGAGTTGAGTGGTAGTTTGATCATGTAGATAGCTTTCGTTAATGATTGAAATGATTATCCATTTTGTTATCTTTTTATTCCTTTTCATCGTATAGATTGTGTTAGGTAACGGTGGAAATGGTTAGGTAACGGTGGAAATGATTACCTTTTTGATATTGTTTGATGCTAACCGTTGGCGACACATTGGGAAGCTAAAATTGTAGTACATGTGAGGTATTTTTGTTTGAGTGTGCTAAAATAAGTTGTTTGACAAGAAACACTATCATGTAAATGCATACCGTCCTTGTGGCAGTTGAGTGGTAGTTTGATCATGTAGATTGTTTATGTTAATAGTTGAAATGATTATCCATTTCGTTATCTTTTTATTCTTTTTTTTTATCATATACATGGTGTTACCTAACTAACTGTTGAAATAATTATCACTTTGATATGGTTTGATGCTAACCGTTGTTGATACGTTCGGAAGCTAAAATTGTCATAAATGTGTGAGGCATTGGCATATTACAATACTTCATTCTCTTTGTTTGAGTGTGCTAGAGTAAGTTGTTTGATAAGAAATACTATCATGTAAATGCATGCAACCTTCCTTTGTTACAGTTGAATGGTAGTTTGATCATGTGGATTGTTTTTGTAACGGTTGAAATGATTATCTATTTTGTTATCTTTTTATTCTTTTTTATCATATAGTTTGTGTTAGCTAACTAACTGTTGAAATAGTTATCACTTTGATATTGTTTGAAAACACTATCATATAGTAAATGCATGCAGCATGTCCTTGTGGCAGTTGAGTGGTTGTTTGTTAACCTAACTAACTGTTGAAATAATTATCCATTTTGATATTGTTTGACGCTAACCGTTATCGATACCTTGGGAAGCTAAAATTGTCATACATGTGCATTGGCATATTACAATACTTTGTTTGTTCTCTTGGGTAACAACTCAGTCATTTTATGGTGCTGAGTTTTAGAATCTTTGTAACTTCCAGTTGCATTTAGGGTTAAAAGCATGTTTCTCTTTGTCGCTATTCGAGGTAGGGTTAGTCGCTTTGTTGGTGGTTGGTAGTGTATTGAATTACTGTGCTTTTTACTATTAATGGGAAGCTTTTTAATACATACAGCGCACAGAATGTCCCCTATCCACATTAACCGTAATTCTGTTTGTGGGGATGGAAGGGAGCTGAAATAGGAGGATATCAGTTCAATTAGTTCATTTGGTTCAACTGATTTGGAGTGAAATGGGTGGATTGTTTTAGGGTCCCGCTAGTCTGGCTTTCTTCTCTTAAGTGGTGAGACTTGAGAAACCAACCTGGCCTTTTCCCTTTCTCAAAAATGCCCCTTCATTCCATTCAGCATGCAAATTGAATGAAATTTTGAACTGAGATGGCAATGTTGTTTTTTCTTTTAGAATTTAATGGTAAATTAAATTGGGATCAAAGGGCATAATGATCATTTAATATATCCAACTTTCCCCTATTTTATCTTCTTCCCAATCAAATACATTCTCATATAAACTCTATACTCATTTCTCTTCTCTTTCCATTCTCTTTCGCCTAATTCAAATAACCTCATTTCTAATTCTCTTCTTTTCTTTTTGTTTCTGTTCCCTCACTTTCTTTTACACCATCCAAACAAAGCTTAAAGCAAATTAATAGCATAAGGTGGGTCCACATTTTTCACATATGGATGTGGGTCCATATATGCTGACTGATGGTTGGAATTGTATTTCACGCATGCCAACCAAGAAAATTCATGTTAAAGAATGTATAAAGAATACAGAACCAACCAGAAGCAACAAACTCAATTTATGTCCAGCAGACTAATGCCGACAATCACAAGTGAATGTACAAAGCTTGTAGTTGTCTGCATGGCATATGAGTTTCCCTAGTTCATATATGCTTATTATGCTGCTGCAATATCTTTCTCCTCACTATATTGCATTTTCACTTTCAAGTTTAATACTTAAGGGGAAAGATTCACTCTTAGACATGAGTTAATATATATTCCTAGTAATTTCAGCAATAGTTCCTAAAAAAACTAGTTCAGCTCCCTATATTAAGGAACCTTGACAGGAGTAAATTAAAGCAGGTCAGCAACATGTACTAATGTTTTACAAATAATTCAATTGTTGTATATATAGCAGTGTGATTATCTGAAGTTTAAGGCATGTTTGATTACTTGTAGTTATTCACTGCATTGCTTTCAATTTAACATGTCCAAAGTTTCCTTTGACATGGAAATGATATAAATTAGGAAATTTTTCAGAAATATATAAGAAAACTTATGATTCTAAGTGATCCAATTTTATACTCTAGACATTTAATTCATTATTAAAGTATAAGTTTGGAGTCCCATTTTTTTTCCATTAAAGGAATCTACATATTATTTTTAAATCCACCTCTTCTCCCTCATAATATTATTAGATTTTTATAAAGAAAAAAATAAATAAAGGTCATATCACTGAAAAATTAAATTATTGTTCTTTGCACCTGCATTTTTATACTTCTTAATAGTCTTAATAAAATTGATTCAGCAGATGACAACTGCAATAGCAATTGAAGATGTTCGGAGAGAGGTGAAGATATTAAAAGCTCTATCTGGCCATGAACATCTTGTCAAATATCATGATGCTTTTGAAGATGCCAACAATGTGTACATAGTTATGGAGTATGTCTTTTATTGTTGTATTAATTATTATTTAATGTATGATTTATGACAACTTTATGGTGTACTTTTATCCATATAACCAACCTCACATGTGGGACAAGCTTGACTGTTCTGTTTTTGTTATTCATTATCATCTAAAATGAGAATTTGGTGTCAGATTGCTAGAGAACTGAACCAGTATTGTTTTCTTTATAAAATTGGTTAATGGGCCGTACTATAAAATGCATTATTGTTTATTTGCGGATTATTTTGCCATTGGTACCACAATAATATGCAGTTTCTCACTTTTGGTTGTGATTTCTCTTGTTCATGCTTTTGCCCGTTCAGAAGGTTTAAACTAGTTCAACTGCATGTACATGATATGATGCTTTATCTCTAAGTTTCTACACGGCATATAGTTTGTTAAGGAATAATTGCTAAGTTGTTTAATTGTTGGGGGCATGCATCTTAGAATTGTATCTCCAGCGCATGATCTTTTTGCTTTCTTACCAGATTGTGTGAAGGTGGGGAGCTTCTTGACAGAATTTTGTCAAGGTTAGCCTTTTCTTTTCTTTCCTATTTTGAACTTGATATAATATTTTTACTTAATGAATAATGGTTACTATGAAATTAGGGGAGGAAAGTATTCAGAGGAGGATGCCAAGGTTATAGTTTTGCAGATCCTAAGTGTAGTTGCTTTTTGTCATCTTCAAGGTGTTGTGCACCGTGACCTTAAACCTGAGGTTTGTGCTTTAAATCTTCTTCTGGATTATAATTTGTAATGATCACATTTAGTTCTGTTTCTAGTATCACGAGGACTACTTACATTAGAAGAGTATAAAAAATGTTGTTCATTGTTGGAACTCTCTTTTACAGAATTTCCTTTTCACCTCAAGAAGTGAAGATGCTGACATGAAGCTTATTGATTTTGGTCTCTCTGACTTCATCCGGCCAGGTAATTATCAGAGTGGTTCTACATTTTCTTTTTCCTTTTCCTTCCAAAGCAGACTCTCTTATTAATATATTAAAAGTATTAAATAAACAACTAGCTACTAGAAATCAACACTTCATTGCTGCTGCTTACCTTCGCATAATGCTCTTAGGTGACATTTATTGATTGTTAGAGCTATAGAGGTTTCCAGCAATAATGTATTTATGTATTTAACCATGCTTCCTTGAAAATTTACATGGGGTTTTACAGTTCACAATTTCCAGTGTCATTTGATTGGGTTTTAATTGTCATCCATCTGCAACTCCAATACATTTTAAAATCAATTAGAGATTGAAGAAATAAGTGTGGTTTCTGTAAATTCTCACGTATATTCTGTAAAAGGAAACTCTGAGTGATATGTGTCACTAGAATAATGCATTTCTGTCTCAGTAGTCTGTCCCATGCACTAATTACCTGAAGGCTGCTTCCTTTCATTCATTATTGGTCGAATATTTGTGGATTTAAGGCTATCCTTCTTAAGTTTTCCCTTCATGTGTGTTGATTGATATACAGATGAACGGCTAAATGACATTGTTGGGAGTGCATATTATGTTGCACCTGAGGTCCTTCACAGGTCATATAGTCTGGAAGCAGATATATGGAGTATTGGTGTTATTACCTATATCTTATTATGTGGAAGTCGACCTTTCTGGGCACGAACAGAATCTGGAATTTTTCGTGCAGTGCTGAGAGCTGATCCTAACTTCGATGATTTACCTTGGCCTACTGCATCTGCAGAGGCCAAGGACTTTGTAAAACGGCTTCTGAATAAGGACTACAGGAAAAGAATGACAGCTGTCCAAGCTCTAAGTAAGTTCTTTTATCAGCTTAACTCTTTAATGTTCCATCTTTTAATCATTATGAGATTCGTATCTTGTTTATGATAGGGATTTGAGTATTATGAGGTGTCTAAGTCCCAGATGGAGTGGGTATGTTTGAGATGCTCAGTAGAGTATATAAGTGTTTGAAAGTTGGATCTACTTCGTAAACATTGGGGGCAATTGTTACCACAAACTTTTAATTTTTTTAATATAATGTATATATGTATTTGTAAATTGCCCCTTAGATTAGAATTGAGCATAAAAGATAATCTATTAAATGAGTATTGCTCCCGCAATATAAATTTCTAGATCCGTAATTGCTTAAGTGTTTATTAATTGGTCACTGCTTGGGTGTTTAAAATTGGTATCTAAGTTGATTGTCGATGTTTTGAAAAGGGCTATCTATGGAGAGTTCTGACCAATGAAGAAGTTAGTGAAGTGCCATAGAGTATGATCTGTTGAGCTGTTAGTTCTTTGGGGTGGTGCAATGATTGAGACTTGGTATTACAGGTACCTAAGTCCCAAATTGGGTAATATAAGATGCTTGGTGAAGTATTTAAGTATTTGGTTCTTCCTCCTTAGCAACTAGCCTTGGAGTGGGGTCCGCAAGTGCTTTGATGCTTGTCAACTAAGTAACTCATCTTTGTGTTGCTTCAAATTGGTCAAATGGTGGTTGCCTATAATCTAATCTTTTACTGGTTTCATTTCATCCTGGAGTAACATTATATTCCCTACCTTTTTGACTGGAGGACCTAACTTTTTCCTATTATTAATGAATTTACATAATGGTACTGGCAATGTTTTGGTAAATTGAATCTGTTAAACTAATTGCTGCATACTTCTGTAAATGCAGGTCATCCTTGGTTGAGGGATGACAGCCGTCCTATCCCTTTAGATATATTAGTTTATAAACTAGTGAAGGCTTATCTTCATGCAACACCACTCAAACGTGCAGCAGTAAAGGTATTATTTAATTCATTTTCCTTGAATTATGCTTATACTGAGTTTAACTTTCAGTATCTTACTTTATGTAAATACTTCTATCCTCAAATTTGTAAATACCTACTACTATCTCTCGCACATGTCTGTGCTGAATTTATGACATTTTTTCTCTTCTAATTTTACAAGCAATACTTCATCTCTCGACTGATATCACCTGCATTTTCCTTCATGATGATATTTTCCCCACTGACTAAGAATATAATCATCATGTTTCGGTGTGTGGTGTGAGTCACCTTATTGCTTTTTAAAAAGAAAAATATGTGCTGTTTATGGTCTATTAATTGTGATGTTGATACATGTAATGCTTTTTGACATAAAGTATCATCAGGGGACTTCTTTTTAAGAAATATTTTTTAGCATGTTTATATACCAGTTCTGACATTATTAGGTTATTGTCTATTGAATATTTTTTTGTCCTGTATTTTAACTAATCCTGTGCCTTCTTTTATCTAGGCCCTTTCAAAAGCCTTGCCAGAGGATGAATTGCCCTACCTTAGGGCACAATTCAGATTGTTGGAACCAAATAGAGACGGACTCATCTCCCTTGACAATTTTAAAATGGTTTTCTACTGCTTCCCTAATAAAATCCTTTAGAATTTATATGGTTGATAAAGTAAAGTTTTTCTTCGTGCGTTTGCTGAGGGTACAGGGGTGTTAGAAAACTGTCTTTTTCGCAGCACATTTGCTTTTTTGTCTTGTTCATATTTTTGTGGACATGGTTTTGTTTTTCCTGCTTTGAAAGGTTTTGGTTGTTTTCCTGACCTTTCGTTAGAACCCATTAATCTCCATGATTCACAGCTTCAAAGCAAACTTTGCAGGCTCTTGTACAGAATGCAACTGATGCAATGAGGGAGTCAAGGGTTGTTGACATCATAAATGCGGTGAGGCATTATTCTTAGTTGTATTGAGAAAATATCTTTGGCATGTCTGACATGAGACGCCAGTATATTTTCCAGATAATTTACTAGCTATACATTTTTCATAATTTTCTCTTTATAAATAGCAATTAGATTGTTGCTCTACTATTTCCTTCGTTGTTTTTAAGTTCCTACATGTACTAGTGTTATGTCTCGAGATTAATCTGATATTTCTTATAACTAGTTAATTTCATTCTGCATGGTCTAAGGAACATAGCTGGAATTAATCTTTTTAGATTAGCAGTGTCAAAGTCTGCCTAGTCTTAATGTGGGTCACCTCCCCCTTCGGGCTAACTGTTTGGTCCATTTCTAATATTAGTGCTGAAGTTCACAGTATTTCCCCATCTTGACCAAACACCTTATATTTGCTTTCTTGAATGATTGTATAGATGGAGCCACTTGCCTATAGAAAGATGGACTTTGAAGAATTTTGTGCAGCTGCAATTAGCACATACCAATTGGAAGCACTTGATAGGTGGGAAGATATTGCCTCAACTGCATTTGAACATTTTGAGACAGAAGGCAACCGTCATATATCGGTTGAAGAATTAGCTAGAGTAAGTACAATCTTTTATTTTTCTAATGCACAATCTATTGCCATATATTTTTCATGCTTATATTTTCTTCATGGCCACAGGAGTTGAATCTTGGGCCTTCAGCTTATTCAATTCTCAAAGACTGGATAAGAAATACTGATGGAAAGCTAAGTTTACTTGGATATACAAAATTTTTGCATGGTGTGACTCTCCGTAGTTCAAACCCAAGACACAGGTAGTCTTGAATTGGACCCTTTGACATATAGTTTGAAGATGCGGGAACAAAAGTAGATCTAGAGATTTTTTTTCATTTTTCTTTCATGGTGGAAAAAAAAATTTGTATAAATGAATGTGTTACAAAGTCAATACAGAGAATGCTGTCAATTACATGTCAAATGCTTGCTCCTTAGTCCATTTCGAAAATGATATGGGTCTGATCCCATGAATATTCATTAACTTGTGAATGTTCTAAAAATATTACATATAGTCAAATTAAAGCAATTTATATCCAAATTGGTCTTCTACTGTCATTATCAGGAAAATAGGTTTATTTGTTCTGAAAAAGTTAACTATGATACCGTAACATTGTAAGATTTTGTTTTATTTTATCCTGGGATCAATAAGAATTTGTTTTGATACCTTATTTCACAATGGAGCGTGCGTTAAGGAACAAGACCATAAGCCTGAACATTTGTGTCTCTGTAACCTTAACTAATTAACTTTTAAATTTTCAGAAGTAATAATCTAATATTAAAATATTATTTTTACCTGCTATGGTAAAAAGCGAATTCTGCAAATATAAGACGATCGACCTTGCAAATAAACCCTGGTCCCAATAAAAAATCGTATTTTTTTGTCACTGTTATTATCATTTAGTCTCTTACTAACCCTAGATATAAAAACCACACTCCTGGAACAATGGCTATCTAAAGCACAAAGGCTTTAGATAGTTTACCAATTGAAGCATGAGACAAGAAGGAAAAATAAAATTCTCTCGAGAAAGTAACTGAAACAATAGAATAGAAAAAAGAAGGGAAACATACCTTGAAGGAGTGAGATCATGATTTGATTATGTCCAAGCAATATCTATTATAAAAAGTAAGATTGAAAATTGACAATGAAAGGTGAATGTGACTCAGAGGGCATGAGGTAAAGAAACACAAACTAACTTCTCTTCATAAACACTCTGAATTGTATAAATCAAAAAATAGAACGCAGCAAAGAGGAAAGTTCATTTTCTACAATAATTAGTTCTAAAAAAAATTATCAGAAAAAGATTAAAATAAGTAAAGCATAGTAATTCTATATTTCAAATGTGAAAATTGCTTTGTTAATAAGCGTACAACTATAAAGTGATTAAACTTTACCTTTTAAAGTAATTTGGTATTCTATTATTTTATTCAATCAACAGGTCTCAAAATCATTAAAAATTTAAATACCTTTTAAATATTTTATCCAAGCAAAACATTTAAATATAAAGTATTTCAAGTTCTAAAAAAGTTATTCACTTCAAATGGTTAGGTTGAATCTGGTGATTGAGTATTTAATTAACACTTCTTTCGTTTCATTTATATGCTTGTAGTGAATACTAAAAAAAAATATAACATAATATTCAGTATGTTAAAACTTTTACTTCTATTTAATATATTGTGTAATCTTTTGTCAAATGTTTTAAGAATTTTCATTAGCAATTGAGATTCTTTTGAAGTAGACCTTAACCCACTTGGACATAAGGACTTTTTTCTTTATCAAATGGACTTTTTGTACAAGTGGACTTTATAGCCCTATGGACCTTTTTTGATAGCTGAAGGTGTTACCAAACAAGGATCCTCATCAACAAGCTCTAAAGTTTTTCCACTGCTACTATTTGTCAAGCTTGTGAAAGCATTTGGAGCATTGAACCCAGTTGCAACAAAAAGTGAACCAACCATAGTAACTTAAAGTGGCTGTTTTTTTGTTTAGAGTTATAGTGATTGAAAATTTTAAACAAGTCATGTCTGTTTCATGGCACCCTCCATCACAACAAAAAGAAGATAACTTCCTTTCTGTTATCTTATGAACATCTTATATGCCATTTTCATGCTGGTCCCATTGGCCTCACCAAAGAACCTATTAACTTTTCCAGAAACATTAGTGGAAATATACGCCAAAAACTAAGAAGAAAATAGGTGATAAAGTTGGTGTCCAAAATTTCAATTTGACCAATAAAAGTATGCTACACTTGGATTATTTGAAAGTAATCACTCATTTTAGTTTAGCCAGGTTCAGTGTTCAACTAACTGCCGCCACAGGAACACTCATTTTCCTGATATGGAAGGGAAATTTCAAGATCATGTTTTGCCTCTAGCTTGTTAATTTGGAAAGGTGACTAGTCATGCTCTTAGAAAACAAAAATTGGTTTGGATAATATTAAAATTTGGATAGATTATTTACTTTAGAAAACAATTTTGGAGGGTAAAATCTCTTAGTCATAATTAATTTTTTTCAATATTTTGGTCTGAGTAGAAGTATTTTTAAATGAGACCCATTAACTTTTTTTTCTTCAAAATAGTACATTTTTATTAAATAATGTTATTTTACTATTTAAATATAATTATTTTGAAATGTCATTCCTAATTATTAAAAATTTCCTGTCGGTAAGAGAGTCTTATTTCCATTACTGAAAATTGTTAAAAAATAAAAAGAAAATGAACAAATTGCCAAATAGTAAGGCTATTGGCACAAATTGACATTTTTTTATCAGTAAATTGGTATTTATAAATGTGATTTGAGTTTATGGCATTCTTAATTTTTCTTCTTCTAATGATGACATCTTCCATTTTTAGGGCGGGGAGTGGTTGTTTTCATTTCAACTTGGAGAAATAAAAAATTGAGTAATGTGAGGTCAACTTCATTGCCTCAAATAATTTTTATTTGATAACGGGGTTGACTTTTTACCAAGCAAGAGTACGATTTGGTTCATAAACTATTGTCTTATAAATAAATAATCATAAAATTAATTATTAAAATTGTGATAAAATATAGTTATCATAAAAATATCAGTTATTATTGGATTAAAAAATGTGGAGTGTTAACATCATTTCTTTAGTATAATCATTGTATAATAGAAATTATATAGTTAATTGGAATAGATTTTATGAATTTACAGTTGTAATATAATACATGCATCACTATTTATCAAAAGAATGTCCAGAACATGTTGTGTCAATGGTGGAAATAAAAATAAATTTTTTCTTCTACACATTTGTCGTTCTCTTTATTGTTTATGGCATCTTTTAGCCTTAGTATATAAATACGTAAATCTCCACCACCCATTCTTAGGTCAATTTTTGTAGCATTGTGTGTATGATAATGCCTCTATTTGTGTGTGATAAAAATAAATATTTCTTAAAAACTAAAAAAAGTTACTTGATTTTAAGATACTTATATGAATAAATGACAGCATTTTGAAATTGTCATAAATATTTTAGTCGATATATATGCTTTTTAAAGTTATTAAGTAAAATGTTACTTCACTTATTAAAGTTTATCTTATGCATTAAATGAATTGAATTGTTGAATAAGAGTAAAATGCCTTCAACACTAAGTTTCGTTTTAAACTTGAACAGAAGGGATATGAGTAATAGTTTCCAAATAATGAAATTAATAGTTTGAAATAATGAAATTTGATGCATAAAAGTAATAGCATAGTTAGTACTGTATATTCTTTTTATGGCAAAGTGGTTGATCGCAGTTATTCATAGTGGTGGTTTTCTAGAAAGAAAGAAGTGTGAGTTATATAAAGAGACATAAAAAAGAAGTCAGAATTGGTGTTTTAAGCAGATTAGTTGAATTTGTAGGCTCTCTGGGGTAGAGAAAAATGGCATCTTCTTCTGTGGTCCATGCATGCTCATCAATAATAATATAAATTACTAACAAACAAGACCATGTTGAATCCTAGTAAAATGTTCAAGATTTAAGAGCATTCAAAACAGAGAAAATATTTGTGCACTGTGCTGTTTGGTTTCAGTGATTTGTTTCCTTTTTGTTTTGTTTGCATGTGTTTCTCCTTGTCAGTGTTGTATTTTATATGTAAAAGTGATAAGGTTATACTAACTACTTCAATACACTGAATTCTGTTCCTTTTGAGGCATTCACCAAATGTAAATTTAGAATAGTTTAAGTCTCACTTTGTTTCGTGAGTTTTTTTAGAATGATTTATAAATTAACTCAATTTAAATAGAATCAAATAAATTGTATATACTAATTATCAATTCCGAACAATATATTGAATAAGATTGAATTTAAATTTATATAATAGTAATTTTAAGTTTTTAAATTTTAAAAAACTTAAATAAAAAAAATCATGTATTCACAATAATAATTAATTTAATTTAACTATATATAATAAAATTATTAATTTTTAAATAATTATCTTAAAAATTATATTAATATAATTTATAATTAAATAATTATATAAAATTGTACACATATGTTTAATTTATAATTATTTTTTATTTCACTTTATTTCAATTCTTGTAATTTTATATATTTATATTGAATAAATTTTTTATTTTATATGTCAAACACTTTCAAAACTTAAACTTACATATTTTTATTATAAAATTTATTATCAATATTAATAATTATTCCTATATATATATATTAATTATATAATATGTATTATCTAATGTGAATTTAGTTACATTTAACAAAGTTTTACATTATTCTCTATTTATTTTAAAAAAATATAAATTATTTTTTTTTTAAGAAAAAATAACCGATACTTTATTTTATAATAAGACAATCGTGTAAACGTCAATCGGCAGAAAAATTTATGAAATTGCATACTTTAAGCGCCACGTAATTAATCGGGGGTACACAATCCAAGACGAATAAAACAAAATTTACCGCTAAATTAAATTCTTAAAAAAAATCAATAACCTATATAATAACTTTATCCAATGTATATAAGAAGAAAATGAAAAGAAAAACCATTATCGACAAAAAAATTAAAAAGTTACATTATAATGATAAAGAGTTTGTGGTCAATAATTTCACAAGTGAAAATTGCTTACTTTCTCGTTACAGTCAAAGAAAATTCTTGTGATTATTGATCTACAATATATGTTTCCACTAACATTTTTGTTACAAAATAATTCAATATTGGTGTCGTATGGTTCCAATTTGTGACCAATATTGTACATTCCACTTGTAACATTGTGCTAACTAATCAAACATATTGAAAATAAGAAGGTTTTAGTGGCACGCACACCTTAATTTTATCATTCTTTTCCCCTTTTCCATCCAAGTAGAAGGAAAGTGTCAAAATGTTACCTTTTTGGATTATTATTTTTCACAAACCATTGGTTTTAACATATCACTTTTGAATTTAAGATTGAAATTTTGGGAACATGGACCCATTCGAGTAACAAAGTTCATAAATTCAACCTTTGGGAATGTGTGTTTTTATCTTATTAGAAAAAAGAAACGTATGCTTTATGAATATCCAAAGCGGCGAGCGGTTAGCTATATACACACTTATACATGTCATTATTTAAATTAAGGTCAACTAGTTTACAAATATATTTTTTTTTTCATTTTAATATGTTCAATTGGTTTTTTTTTATTATAATTTACCTTTATCTTATATAAGGTTCAATAAAGATCATGGAGACATTTAGAAGATAATATAAAAGAAGGTAATTTGATGCATTTGGAAACATCACAATCATAGTGTATTTGATGGAGATATATTTGATTTTAATTTACTAGAGCAGAACATTATTTACTTTATAATATGACTGCATATTTAATTGATAGTTGTTTAGTGTATGAAATTCAATGAAAACCATGCACAATTTCATGGTGTTAACCCACAAACTACGAAAACCAAAGTAGAGGGATATTTTTAATTTTTTTAGTGGATAATTTTATATTTATTATTCACTATATTTTATTGTACCTGTGGTTATAATTTACTTGCATGGAACAGTTGCAAAGAATTTTTGTTCCTTATTTATTTATTATTGTATGACATAATAAATAAACTTCCTTTATTTCTATTTATGTATATAGGTTGACACCTCTTATAGTTTTAATTAATTTATTATTTTTTTATAGATATTCAAAAGTCAAGCCTAATATAAGAAAAAAAATATTCATAATTTTACTAATTTAACACAGCTTTGATTTTTGTTGATCAATTTTATTTTAATAATCTTTTTATACATTAAATAAGAATTCAAATCTCAATTAATATATATATATATAATAATAATAATAATAATAATAATAATAATAAGTGTTTATTGAGAACACTAAGTTAATGTTACAAAACCAAATGTTATCAAACAAAATGTTATGAAAGGTTTGATCTTGTCAATCAGTTATTTTGGCTAAAAATACAGTTATATTAACAATGTGAGTAAAAAAGGGTTTATTTTAAAAAATAAATACAACACATGTTATTCATGTAAATTTTGTGGAAATTGCTGTGATATTTAAAATTTTCTACTTGTTCATTATGCACTGCCATAGAATCTGATAAGAAATTATATCCCAACTCACATTATTAAATTAATTAATGTTGGAAATTGATTCAGAAGGTAATGATGTTAGTATTCCCTACCATAATCACAAGCATTTTGTCTCATATTTGACCAAAAGAAGAACCAATACAAACTTGTTTCCAACACGCTTCTTTAAATTTCATGATGTTGTCTTAAGATTTTAATGTCCCTTAACAACCTTATAACACATTATGTTTATTCTTGAACTCTCTTAAACACTGTTATTAGGAGAAATGTCAGCAAAATAACACAATTTTATAATTACATTTTTATTATGGACTAAAAAAGAAAAAAAAAATGAAGTAGAGTGGAGATTTTGTAATAACTTCATTTCTATGGTAAGTGTCAATATTGCATTAGATTCGGTCAACATCTAGCAACACCATGGTATAAGATGTCAACGCGACATTTTTATTTGCCACTACATCGTCATCAATTTATTAATTTCTCTTTCCTCTTAATTGTTTATATTTCATAAATGAAAGGATGAACCATGCACAATTTGAATCAGAGAGATTGATTTATCAACAATATCAAAACAAGGGTTGAAAAATGTCAAACCATGAGTGTAAGTTTTTTATTCTTCAATAATATTGTAATGAGTTTAAGCATATCAAAAACACCTATGAAGAAAAATGCATCCACTTGTCTAGTAAAGATGGAATATGAATAATTTACACAATTCATGGACCCTAATAAATATCATTTTTATTCATTAATATTAGCTCCTTAAAAAAATAAGAAAAATATAAAATATTTATAATTCTAATTTTTTATCACAATAGAAAAATCTCACCCAATATATCCTTTATATATAAGTCACAGTAAAGTGTGCAATTTTATTCATGCGAGATCTAGATGATAAAAGTAAATAAAATAATAAAATCATGAATTATAATATATCACCTTTGATTTTTATTTCTATATCATTATTATATTTATTATTTTCTTTTTTATGCTTATTAAAGATGTATATACACCTCTTAATTAAGGTATGAAATAATAAATTTGTTACAGTTTTATTTTATACCAACATATTAAATTCATAACTATTTTAACAAAAAAATTCTACCAATTTGAATTTTTAACTAAACTTTATTAGTTTTTTCTATAATTAACCATTTTTGATTCTGAAATTTACTTTTTACAATACAAATAATTTTAAATAAATCATTAGATAATTTTTTTATTAAGGAAAATATATTATTGAAATCAGAGTAAAAAAAAAAACTGACAATAAATATTTTATAAAAAAGATCCCTTTTTTATTTTCTAACCAATATAAATAAATAAATAACATTAGGAAAAGTATATGGAATAACATTAATTAATAATTAACATTAATATAACTCATTCATAAATGTTCTCCTTAAAGTTAACATTTTTTTTCTTTGGAATATGTGAATTCCTCCAGAGTGTCCTCATGGTTTAAATTAATGGAAATTCAGTTAATGCTCCCTATGAATGATTTTCTGTCCTCTATTGTGATTCTTTTCTTTTCAACTGGGAAGAGGAATTATTAAGTAATTATTTAAATGTGTTAATTAAGATGACAATAATTCAGAATCAAGTAATAATTTATTGTGTTCCAGATAATGAGAAATGAAGATGCAATTGCTTTCAAGTAAACCCACCAATTCAAGAATTGTAGTGGACCTCCTTCTGTGGGTGGGGTGGGGTTGAGGTTGTCTTGTATTCTTGTATGATAGAATGAGTCAATGGCTACTTCAGAAGGTAGCAGCCAAAGATGATAGTGAAAAAACTTGATATTCCTTGAACCATAACCTCAGATAAAATAAACTCAAACCGGAAAATCTGTTCCCTGTTTGGATCTTTTTGTTTCACTTTTAAACCTTTAAGGGGTACAAACTACAAAGGTTAGACTTGAACTGGATTAAATGAGTGCCCTTGGATGATGCACAAAAAATAACAATACACCTTTAGGGAACGTGGAAGTCATGCACCCACCCACTGACACCTTCTATCTCCAGGGTAGTTTGTCCTTCTACTTTACCTACCCCTATTCATTACAATCATCCAAAACAAACACCAACAAAATCTCATTCTCTACTGTGAGAAGAAAATAAAAAAAAGTAAGAAAAATCTCAACACTATCTCCCTCACTCATTCCTAGAGTGATATCAGTGATTCAGTTTATTTCAGATTTCAGACACAGAAATGGTCCACACACCCACTTCATCGCTTTGTTCCAATTTTTCTTCATGCAAACCTCATTTTCCCTTTCTGGCCCATAACATACATTACTACCATCACCAAAAAAACACCTAATTGTAATGAATTACAGTGCAAAAGTTCATAATTGATTAGACAATCATTGAGGGTAAAGAAATTGGCCCCAGTACCACCACCATTTTTCATAATTTCAATAATCTGCATAATCAAGTATGTAACCCCAATTCAAAACCCATCAACTACAGTGACAGAGGGGCTTGATTTTTCGCGATCAGAGAGATTAATTAAGAATGGAACCCATCTGTTACAGTGAGACACACCAAAGGGGAATTCAGTGACTCAAAAGAGAGGAAAAGAAACAAAATTTCGGCCCTACTTACCGTCAATTCCTTCTTTTTCAATTTCTTCTCTTTCAGAAAGAGTGGTGTACCAATTATTCCAGCGCGTGAAAAATTCTTCACAAAAAAGAAAAGAATAGAAAAGAAAAGCATCTCTTTTTTTCCATTAGCCATTCCTAACGATATAGAAAAAGTAAGTACAATTGGAAGAAGCAACATTCTGTTGCCTTCACCATCACCTACCTACGGCGTCTTCTTTCACATAACCCGAACACTACAAAAAACAATCTAAAAGCTAGCAAATTTACATGACAAAATCTTTAAAAAAACTAAAGGGGTGGTGATTTCTAGTCCAAGATCCTTTCTTCATGGTTTTACCCAAGGTTTTCAATTAAAGTCACAACAGTTTCGTCACAATTCTGAACATTTTAGAAAAAGTGTGGACAAGAACCTAAAAACCTTGATGTTGGGACCAAAAACCATTTTTTAAAACCTTGATTCGGAGCAGAATTCAGAAGCCAAAGCAACCAACATGGTGGTGGTGGTGAAGGGACTTGTCCCTATCAATCAAGCCCCGAACGTTTCTGAATTCCTCAACATGGCAAGGGATGGTTATGGTTCCCTTCTGGTCGAAACCGTATTCTTCCTCTGCCTCCTTGAGAAGCTGCATGAAGAGAGGGTGGTTGATGTAGATGACAGGTACCACGAACCTTTGTTGCTCTTCTCCTTGACCAACTTTGATTGCCATGCACCCTTTAGGTACCCCTCTGAACTCCTGTTTCTTCCCATCACGATGGTGCAATTGGAAACTCCTCGGATTTTTCTCCCCGGAACCCATTTTCTGCTACCAAGAAAACAAGAAAGACAAGGAGACCGACAGAAAAAAAAAGACCCAAAGTTTGTGTGTGAGTTTGAGGCTAAGTTTGAAAGAAAAAGTCACAGGAAAACGAGGGTGAGGAACAACCAAGATTCTGAGCCTCTTATTGCCATGTTGAAGTGAGTTAGAGAGAAGTAACTCACAGACCTTAGATTGTTGGACATGGTTGATAATGAGAATCACTCATGGTATGCCAAAGACTTGAAACTGATATATAGGACAAAGTGTAGAGAGATAGAGAGTAATTTTTCCCTGAATATGGGGTCTAGGTTAAAGACTACAAGTGGGGCTCCATATGCACCGTTTGATTGTGGTGGGTGATGATGATCACATCATCGTGGATGGTTCGGTTCACTCTAACAGGTTTTTACCAAAAAAAGGAAAGGTGGGTTGGAATCTGATTTGTTGCACCCCATCATCAAGGACACTTGTGATGATCATATGATATCTATCGTAAAATCAAGATCTTGTAACAATAGATCATTTAATGTGACAATTAATATATTCTAAATTTTTTCAAAAGAAACACATAAGTGGGATATGTTATATTAGCTTTTTGGTAAAATATTATTTAAGTTTCTCACCGGTCAAAATTGATTTTAATTTTTTATTATAGAAATGGTAGTTTTTTTTTTTCCTTTTAATTCTAAATTCAAAGGATTTCGTTCAAAGTGAAATCAAAATAAATGTAAAATGTTTTGAGGGCTAAAATTACTATATATAAAATATGGGAATTAAATGTGATTTTATATTTATAAAATATTGGCATTATAAAAAAAAATTGACTTAAACATATTAAACATATTAAGTATATATCAATGATATATTTTTATAATTATATTCAAATTATAAATTATTATATATTTATATACAATAAATTTGTAAATTTGATAATAATTATTTTAAGAATTATTAATATATTTTATATATTTATAATATAAAAATTATATTATCAATATACAAAAGTTAAAATAGAAAATAAAGTATTTATTTTGTATAAAATCTGCATGTAACTTAAATATAAATATTTTATATTTTATTTTAGAAATTATCTATCATAATATGATTTAGAGTAATCTAAATGATATATTCTTTAAATTTTATGATATAACGTTTAACTTTCATTATTAATAAATATAAAATTAGTTAATTTTACTTTTTATGCGAGTATAAATAAATTAGCATTTGACAATTGTATATTTATATGTATAGGTTGCCATAAACTCCACTAGTTGTAGGGTTATGAAAATTATAAGATCGAGTAATAATAATAATATAATAATAATATTAATATGATAATATCGTTTATATTATTTTAAATTAATAACTGTTTTCTTTATCTTATCTATTGACCGTGCTACTATAATCATATTTGTCATGCGAGAATAAATAATATTATAGGATTTGAATGATAAAGTAATTCAGAAAATATGATAACTATCTTATATTTTTTATTTAAAATTCTTTATTAATAATTTTTTTATAATGGATAAAAATAATATATATATATATATATTCATGAAATTGTTTTATTATTAAAAAATTATTATCACAATTTTTAAGAAATTAAAAATACATAGGATATATAAAAATATTTTCATTTTACTTTTAAAATATGTCTAAATGATTTCTAATAAATAAATTATTATTTTTTAATTCTTTGACTTTTACACACTTATTAAAAAAATTCTTACATTTTTAGTCTTATTTTATTATCAATTAATATGAATAAATTGATCTGGGACAGTGTGCCTACTTACAAACAACACTGGTTAAGTTCTTCCCTTTGTACACCTGCATTAACAATAATGACTAGTTGGAGTATGGTCGAATTATTGCTACTTCTTTTATTGAAGTTATAACAATAACATATTTATTTGTTGACATACAAAGCTAATAAATATTAAAATGATTTGTTCATATAAATTTTGCTTAATAAAAAATAAAATTTTATTAACTAAATTAAAAGTCAGGAACTTTTCAAATAAAATATACTAAAAAAATATCATTTGATAACAATTTATCGAGTATCTTACATATCCATTTGTTATAGATATTAATAAAGGTTATACTCAATTTGTTGATAAATTATATACTTTTAATGTGTATAAGATTTGACAAGTTAATAGAGTCAATATATATTTTTTTTTAAATTGCTTAGTTTTACCTACACCAGTAGTTGGTAACTTTCTGTGGACACGGAAGAAGACAATTTGATTTCATAATGTTTTAAAAAGAAGTAGACAACCTTTTTGATGGCTTATAATGTTTTACACTTTTGAATAAACCTACATGGTGATTAATGATTGAACTAAGAGGACATTATATAGTGATTATCCAGTTAAAAAGTTATATAAATTACTGCAAATTAAAATAAAATGTAGAGTTGATAATCTTAGTTGTAGCATTAAAAGTTGAAATAAATAATATATATAGGTGTAGGATGTAAGAAGAGAAGGAGAGGTGAAAGAACGAAGGGAAGACACGATAGTTGAGCGAGGGCTGTGGTGGTGACAGGTAGGTCCATGGGGAAAATAGGAAGGGACAAACCAGTAACACCTCTGCAACATCTCAGCTTGCCATCAAATCTCTCAAACTTCTTTCTTTCTTTATATGCCAGAACCATTCTGCATAACCTTTGTACTTTCTTTCTTTTTTTTCGAATAAAATATTCATCCATCACTTTCCTATTTTTGTTTTCATTTTAAAAAGACACTGTCTTTAAAAGATTTTAAAATTTATCAAGATGAAAACTATTTTTTGATGTGGCTGACATTGTTCATCATTCATTAAAGTGTTAGTAAATATTTTGGGAAGGATATTATTGAAACAACAAGTACTATGAAGGAAGTATGGGATATTCTTACAAATCCAATGTGAATGTTGATAAATTAAAGAAGGTGAAGTTTCAAATCTTAAAGAGTGAGTATGAACTATTACAAATGAATGGTGAAGAATGTAAACTTGAATATTTATGATTATAGTGATTAGATGGGTGTGGAGCCAACGACAAAGGAAAATACAAATTAGGTTATGTAATTAAATATGAGTCAGCATCAATTTCTTAGTGTATCGAAAAAAATATATTATTGTTTTGTTAATATGCGAGGCCGAATATATTTCTACTGCAATGTCAGCATGTGAATTGTCTTCACTTGAGATTGAAAAATTACTCGTTCATAACAAATCAGTAAATATATGAGAACAAAATTTTACTTTTTTTTTTTTAGTAATAAGAACATAACTAGTTACAGATTGGTTTCATTTAAAAAAATTAATTATTATTAAATAAGTGTTTGTTAAACACTAATTAAGTTGAAAAAATAATATAAAACATATGTAAATAGAAATATGCGCTTTGAATGATATATAAAATATATATAATTTTACATTATAATATGAATTTCCTAACTTCATCCTGCACATATTTGTCATACCATATTTCACATAATAATAATAATATTTTATTATAAATTTTTTGATTCATTAATTAGAGATATTAGATTAAATCCAAAAATATAATATTGTAGATATAAGATATGAAATGTTAATAATCCAGTAATACAGTGAACAAATAAACTTCATAATTGAAATGCAATGAATTTGTATATAAATAAAGAAGTAAATAATTTTTTTATCAAGAAAATATATCATATTTTATGCTATTATATAAATAAATCTGAGAGTTATGTATTTATAGAAAGATACATGTAATTTATTTTATTTTGTTTGAGACAAATTTTTTCTTGATGAGTTGTGAAAAACTGAAAATGATTAGGGACAGGTTTGCAGGTTTTGGTAGGTGGAACATTGACCAAGAGTCTCATGGTCAATAATTATTGATAGTTTTTTCTTACATAAGAATGAAGAAGAAGTAAAGTTGTTTATTTAAAGTTAAAGGAAAAGAACATAAAATATGAGAAGGAATAAATTTAATTTAATGAGGATATGCACTATAAAATGAAAGTGAAGCATATACTCGTCAGTGAACGTGTGACTCAGATCAAATTCAGAAAAAAGTAAGAGATAAATATAGAAGGATCTAGATACCATTCTGCTGTGTAGAGCCGTAGGGAAAAATTATACTATTTTTTTATTTTATTTATAATACGTAATTATAATAATAATTATAAGAAAAATCTTAGACAGTATGACAAATAAGTCATTTTCTTTAGTTTTTTTTTTTTTTTCAAGCTTATACCTGGTGGCCCAAATTTCAAGTTCCATTTTATTTTCAACCTTGGGCTACAATAATATTTTTAACTCTGGGCCAGAAAAATTAAAACTATCAAACTTGTATAATATGTGCACTCCATTTATTTTAGTTTTTAAAAGGAAGATAGAGTAAAAAGGAAATTACAAATGAATCCTCACAAGGCTTAAATCAACTCTTAGTTAGATCTAAAATAAATTATGATAAATATCTTAACATTATCTTTTATTCATATTCTTTTTCAAAAGCAATGCTACTTATAAATAAATAAATAAATAAATATAAGTATCTTTCTTAAATAAAGTTTGAATTTTGATCTACCAATAACTAATTCCATCCCAAAAATTCAACCCTTGTTGATATCTACTTTATCATTTGAATCAAAGTTTAAAGAATTAATAGTTTTATTTAAATCATTATTATAAGTTTTCATACAAAATATCTAGAAAACTTTCCTCCACGTGTCTTTGTTATATTGTACAATATTTTATTAATTATTTTAATATTTTGTAAAAATATTTAATGAAATATTTATACATATTTTTATTTAAATAGCACAATAAATAATTCTATGAGAGAATTATTAGAAAAATGTTATAATGATATAACTTATTCTATTAAAAATATTTTTCGAGTTAATTTTAATAAGAAATATGAAAACACATCTTAAATTTTTTACAAAATATTTATTTTTTACAAAATATTTATTTTTTACATCAGTTGAAAAATAAAAAAAAATCACATCATTAAATTTTACATATATTTTTCTTGAATTAAGTGAAAAAGAAAAATAAAAAAAATAATAAAAAATACTTCTTATATATAAGAATTTAGGTAAAAATTTAAAAATAAATCATAAAAAATATTAAAAGTTAGAATTTTAAAACAACACTACTTGAAATAATGTCTAAAAAACACAACAAATTTATAAAATAACCTTGTTTATTCAATATCATTAATTAGGTAAAATAAGTTTTCCAATTAGTGAAGAAAAAAAGAAGTTAAGAACTAACTTAATGTAAAAGTGTTTTTTTAAAATATAATTTGCTTATGGTTTAATTTTTTACTTGTCATTTCTTAACATTTCATGATAAGAACTGAATTGAATTATAATAAAATATAAAGTAGGCAAACAATATATAATTTCTTCATAAATATTTTCATGATGATAATTTTGACCTTAGATATAAAGATGCATCTTATCAAAGTAAACTTTGATCTGAAAGAAATATTTATTTAGAGTATGAAATAAAATTAAAGTATAAATGTGAGAATGAAAAAGAATTAATTATAATTAAATTGATAAAAGAAAAAACATATAATAGTGACATAACATGTAAGTAACAATAAGTCACACATGTTTTCTTATTTCAAATCAATTCGATTGTCAATGTCATCGTGATGAATTAAGATCATTAAAAATTATATATGGTGAAAAGAAATGCTCAAAGAAGACATAAAGTAGAAGAAAATTTTTACTTTCATGCATAGTGTTAGATTAGGTCAAACTTGTCCACCAATGGTCTATATTATGACCTATTTAAGGTCTAGTAGCTAATTATCATCATATTTCAAATTTCAAATGTGTAACTTAACCTAATTTGTTTGGTCTATATCAACTAACATTAGAAAAAACAAGTTAAGCCTAGCTATTTTAGTAATCTTATGTGTATTCATATTACTTATTTTACACAAATATTAGAAAAATATAAAAAATATGAAAGTAAAATTTATTGAACTTATTTAAAAAAATAAACTATATGATTATTATACTAATTTATAATTATTAACCCTCAGTCTGAATAAAAACTGAGTTTTATTTATACTTAGTTTTTTTTAAAGCATGAACATTTAGGTCTAAGTTTAATTCAATACCGTTTTGTAACATCATTGAACACACAAGTCTTACTAATTATTACTGTTGCATTCCATAAAACCTTACTTTCATTGAATGTTTGTTGTTTTTTATTCCATTCATTCTTGTTGCTCTTACTACTGTTATTAATTATTAATTTTCATATAAGAATATTGGTTGATTGGTACCTAGTAACGAATATTTACTTATATTTAAATATTGTCTTATTCGTTAAAATGTAGTAAAGATTAATTATTTTTCACTTTATATAAATTTAAACAATTTACTTTATAATTAAGAACTCCCAATTCAACAATTATAGATTGATTAATTTTGTTCTTTACATACAATCCTTAATCCTTAAGTGATATAAGTACAAAGTTTGACACTGTAATATACAAAACCTGTGTAATATACATATGTAACAAATTATTGATATATTTGTTGTATCAAAATCATAAAATTTATGTGATTTTTGTTCATGTATTATGCTTTTCTCTCTGCAGTAATGATACATCACCAACTATAATTAATATTTTTATTCTGATATCATCCTCCACAGGAGTTTGCAAGTTAGGGAGCATTGAAGCAACCATTGGCTATAATTTTGAAAAAACGGTGCTCTGATCAATGTTCATTTTCTTCTACTCCAAATTCGGATTAAGTTTATTACTGATATGTAATTTTTAACAATATAATTAATTTGTAATGAAAAATAATTAATACATGTTGCTAACAATAAAATTTGTACATCTAGAACGGATATTAATGGTGTTTAATTAAAAATCCGTTGTGCACATATTTAGTTTTCCATCTCCATCTTTATTACTTCCATTTCACTTCTATTTCAAAAATTCAAATATTCAAACGTCAATGGTTCACATCTAATTTACGTAATAGGAGCCATTTGCTTGAATGATTTACGCGATGTACAAATGGGAACATTCTTTAATGATTTTGTTTTTTCAATGACTTCACGCAGAAGAAAGATACTTACTTTGTATTCTGGGTCCATAAGAGAATTTTTAAAAAATTTATATATAACAATGAAATTTGAACAAATTCATATAACTAGGATCAAATTGATCATCACAAAGTGGACTTCGACTGAATATATTATAAACAAATTGCAAGCAGTAATTATTTCACCTTCTCACAAAACAATATATTCCCTTTAAGTTCATCTTCACAAGAAAGGGTAGAGGGATGGAAAAAGAAAAGGAAAAAACAAAAAAGGAAAACATTTTATTCTTTCCCTTTTCATTTCCATATCAGTAACACAAAGTGAAAAAAGAAATAGCAAATGCAAGGAAGAAACTTCTTAGCTGATACATATATGTGTGTGTCAGATAATTGTTAAGTATTTATTACTTGGCGATGCCATGAACAGACATGCATAGATATGGTTAACGTGGAGGCCTAAAACAGCTAATGACATGGTGTTGGTGTTGGGTGGACATCTCCTTATGAATGAGGTCTTGAACGTACCTAAAGTCCTTGACATGGCAAGGGATAATAATGGTTCCTTGCTGATCAAAACCATACTCTTCTTCTGCCTCTTTCAGTAGCTGAGAAAACAAAGGGTGGTTCAGGTACATAATAGGCATCACAATTTTCTCTTGCTCTTCACCTTGTCCAACCTTGATTGGCAAAAACCCTTTTGGAATATCTTTAATCTCCACCTTCTTTCTCTGCCGCTGATGGGGGCATCCACGATGTGTAACTGGAACTTCTCCCAAGTTGTTTTCTTCACTCTCCCACATCAGACGACAACAGAGGTTTCTGCTAGACTTTTCTACTAAAGCTTTTCGTGGAAAACTATGAATTCTTAAGGGGGTTTTATTTGGAACGGATGGATAGTAATCAACTCTAAATGTAGCAACGTCAGAAAATGGTAAATTATTGGTGTATATGGCGGCAAAAAACGTCATCATTCATTCACAGAAGATGAGGTGAAGTGGAACAATCTTGCCAAATTAATTAAGTCGGTTATTTAATGATAAATATGAATGAGTAGGACTTTGAGCTCCTATTTCTTTACAAGTGGGAGAGGCACTGCACTCATGGATTCTAGCTAGGCTAAAAAAGTCTTTATTTTTAACTCTCATAATGATATACAATGTTTATTTTTTCAGTTAAATCCGTATTTCGTATATTTAATCAAATTTAAAGACAAAATAATTTTTTATCTAAGATTCTATTTCTTCTATCGGTTAATTCTGGTCAGTAATTGAAGAGTTTTGTAGTAAACAATTTTTAAGAAATCACTTATTTAATAAGTAAGTAGAATTTGGTTCTTAGAAAATTAGAAAAGTGTTTATTTTAAAAATAAAATAAATTAAACAAGCACATTAAAAAACATAAATAAACTGATTTTACTATTTGAAAAAAAAAAAAAAACAAACTCAATCATTATTTTTCATATAACTATTACACGTGTGGATCTCAAATACTGATATTCGAATATCTTACATTTAAAATTTGTATAATTCAAAATCCATATAAAGGTTCGATCGGTATAAAAATAATAATTAAAATGCATTATTTTAAATTTAAATTATCTAAACCAACCTCCAAACTTAACTTAACTTGAGATGCGAGGGTTGTATCTCCTTATATACACCATTTTTTCTTTTCTATATTAACAATACGCATGAGATTGATTAATAAGTATACAAAAATTTATTCCACTAATATATAAAATTAATCTATAATTTGACTTATCAAGACAAAAGATAGTAGTTATAAAAATAAAACATGAATTTGAATGAAAAAAAATGTAAAATTTAAAAGTTATATTTAAGTTAGGTACTTAGCATTAATGGTAGACCAAACTAAGTACTTCCTTTAATTTGCTCGTTAGTTGTGAGGATATTTTGGCATCGGGCAGTCACTTCCACCTCCCCTTTACCCTAACATACCAATATTTGATGATGGTTTCCTTAGATAGGTAGAAATTTTGAAGTAGCAACTGTTGAATGCCTATATCAAGTGGGAGATGTAACTTGAACCCCATATAAAAATAGATGGAGTAATATATATATAATATTTTTCAATATATTCGTACCATAAATTTATTGTGTGTATATGTTCAATACATAATACATAGTATAAATGTGTTAAATATGATGTATTTAAGATAAAATATACTCAATAGAGCATATTAAACGTGATTTATTTAAAATAAATAGAATATACTTAATAAATTATGAATTATAAATATCATGTAAATATTTTTAAGAAAATAAATATTTATGAAAATTTTTCAATTTATAATCTATTATGTTTGATTCTTAGTCATTATCCTATTTTCAAAATTGTGGTTGACGTATTGAGTATTAATTTTCTTTAAAGACATTCACCATTGTAAAACCAGCCAAATTTGAAATAAATTATTAATTCGTGACCCCCCTAAGTAATTGCTAAACCACCTTCTCTTAAAAAGCATGTCAGCAATTCAGAATCACAAATCCAATTTAGTTAATCTACCAATACTATAGTATGTTTCTTACATTCTAAGTTGACTTTATTATTTAAGCATTAAATCAATAAGTGACAAGATTTGAGTGTTGTTTTATATGCAATTTAATGTGCAATGAAAATATATAACAAGCTTAAGTTCATTCCCAAGTCGAATGATATACGCATTATTTACATAGATCGTAATTGAGTGGATGGATTTTATAGAAAAGGAAAACAAGATAAAAAATTTAGTTTGAATAATTTAAGAATTTAGTAAATAAAAAAATATTATAATTTTGCATGTTATATATTTTTCTTATCTCTAAAATGAAAATTTTGCACTTTCTTAAACTTCCCTCTAAAACCATGTATCTAAAGAAGTGCTGAAACCTTGCATATGCATATGTAAAGAACATTTATTTATTTCTTTGCTTAAATTATTCAAGTCAAATGAATGTGATCATCGTACTAGCTCAATTCTAAAACGCGTGGAAGAGAAGATAATATTTGATAAAAAATGGTGTCGTTATATAAAGGCTAATATATAATAGTGATTTTTTTAATATATTTTTGAATAAAAAATTCTGATTTTTTTATATACTGTTTTATTATTTTTATTTTTTTATATATTTTTAAAATTTTAGTATTTAATATTCATATAAAAATATTTAATAATACTTTTTTATTATTATAATATTGATAAAATGATTAAGTTTATTTATTTTTTGAAATTTAATTTAATATATAAAAATAAAAATATTTTATAATTATTTATTTTGTTATTTTAATTTTAATTTTATTTATTTAATTAATTTAATATACAATTTTACTATTTTGATTCTTATTTTCATTTTTACATGTAATAAACAAAATAGTATATTATCAGTACATCGGTGTCCCATGACGTAGTAGTAGGACATTCCTTATACCACTTCACCGTTTCAAAGCAAGAATATGATAATTGAATCTAAACTGGAAAATTTTATACAATAAAAACTAATAAAAATATTATAGGAAAAAAAAGAGGATAAAATAGATATATTATATCAATCATTTATATAATTAATATAAAATTGTTTTTACATAATTGAGACGTGTCAAAATTTAAACATAATAATATTAAATAAATTTATAATATTAAATTAAATAAAATACTTTCTATCAATATAATTAAAATATAATATAATAAACTTACACTATAAAAATAAATTTAATTACTCATGAAATATTATTTATGGATTTTAAAAAAAAATTAATTACTCATTAAATATTTTTCACATATTTGTTTTTATGAAAATTTTTTATAAATTTATTTATGAAAATTTTTTCATAAATTTGTTTATGAAAAAATCTGTCATGAATTTGTTTTTGAGAAATTTTCTATAAATTTGTTTGTGGGAAATTTTCTATGAATTTGTTTGTGAAAATTTTTTCATAGATTTTATTTGTGGTGTT
This sequence comes from Macrotyloma uniflorum, assembly GCA_016859785.1. Lineage (NCBI taxonomy): Eukaryota > Viridiplantae > Streptophyta > Magnoliopsida > Fabales > Fabaceae > Macrotyloma > Macrotyloma uniflorum. The sequence goes on from BDMB01000015.1 coordinate 1,683,347, forward strand.
GGAAAATTTATGGGTAAAAAGCTAGTAGGAAATTTTTCACAAAAAATCCATGAAAAATTTCCTATTAATAAAATCATGAAAAATTTCTGACAAACAAATCTATGAGAATTTTTTTTATAAACAAATTTATAAAAAATTTCTTACAAATAAATTTATGAAAAATTTTCATAAAAATAAATTTGTGGAAAATATTCAATGGGTAATTAATTTTTTTTCAAAAAAAAAGTCCGTAAAAAATATTTCATGGATAATTAAACTTATTTTTATAATATTAATAATTACCTAAAATTTTATCAATAAAAAATTAGATTGATATATTCTTATATTTATTTGAATACGTTATTTCTAAATTTTCTTTAAGATTTCATTAAATTTTGTTTATTGATTTTTAGATTTGAAAAAATTATCAACAAATTAAAAATATAAAAATGATTTTTATTTGAATAAAGTTGTAAATGAGTAATTAATATAATTATTATATAATATTTTTTTAGGTTGAAAGTAATTGGAAGAAAAAGAAAATTAATTTTTATATTTCGTAGAAAAAAAGAGTTCTCATTAAAAAATAATAAATGACTTCAAATTAGTTGAAATATTAATTTGAAAAAATTTCTTAAATTAGGAAAAATATTATATATTATGATATAATTAAATGAAATTCTTATGAAAATAAGTTTCAGATATATTTTCAAAAATTTTATAATTTAAAATTAAATTTTGTCAACTTGATAATATGTTTGGATATATATATATATATATATATATATATATATATATATATATTTGAGTTAAAAATAATGAGATTGTGATGAAATGATAAATAGATATTGGTGAACTTTTGAAAACCATGTATTCTAAGCTCATCTTTACTATTTGAATATGTTTTGTCTCAAATAAAAATATAACGGTAGAAGGGGTGATCTTTAATGATAATGATTTGTCTAAGTGAATAATTTTAATTTTTTGCTTAACTAAGTATATTTCTCTCATGTGAAAGTTATTTGAAAAAGAGAGAATGGTCTCGATATGATTTTTGCTCAAGTGATTACACAAGCACAAATCATAAATTCAAAGGTATGTATAATCCCGATTCTATTTTCATTCAAGAGAAGTTTACTCAAGAAAAAATAGGCTAATAGAGAATATAGAGATTTGTCTACAATGTGATAATGAATGGATAAAGATGATGATATAAGGTAAGTATGGATATAAGATTATGTGACCAAGTTAAGCCGTTAGAATTGATGTCCATAATCAACTACTGACAAATTATGTGTGGTTAGATTGAGTTGTTGATGCCTAGAATAATTAGTTTTGTGAGTTAATGGATTCAATGATCTTAGATTCTACTAATTGATTGGGTCATGTAGACTATGAGATTAGATGGTAAAAAGTCAATAGGAGGATGTTGGTGGTGCATCAAGTGTAGAGAGAGGTATACCAAGTTAGGTGAGAGAGAATATCAATAATCTTATGTTATGTGTAAGGTGGTCAGGTGATACCCTAATCAACGATATTGATCTAGTATATGATACATAATGCGATATATAAGAATTAATATTTATATTTGGACATAATAATCAATATCTTTCGGACTGGACTATTATGACAAATGATATACGTTATAATATGATATATGATATATTTTGAATTGTGAGATAATATAACATGAGTTGTGTGTTATAAATTATTATGAAGATTTTATTATTAAGTATGTTATTTTAAATAAATAACTTACTCTTTTATATAACTATTATGATCATATTTATTGTGTAAGAACAAATAATCTAGACAAATTATAATACAAAAGATATAATAAAAATGTATTTATTTATATAAATATTTGTATCATTGATTTTATAATTTTTTATAAATAAAAAGTTATTTTATAATAAATATAGATATTATATATATATATATAAATATAAAAAGTCATAAATAAATATGATAAAAAAACGTGAAATTTATATTAACATACTATTATAACAAATTATTAATAAATAAGAAAAAAAAAATTCCACAGAACCCGGAATTTCAACCCAGAAGAGGGTCACACAGATTTACCAGCTACTGTGGATGATATGCTTCGTAACAAAATTTTATTATAATTTTTTTATATTTCTCTCTTACACTTAAATTTTTAATTTTCATATAGTTCTACATAATATTATAAATAAAAGTGAAAGAAATTATGTTTTTTTTTCTTTTCAAAAAAAAAAAAGACTTGGAGAGCTTATACAATTTCTAAATAAAGTTAAATCACTACTAGAAAAAATATATTTTACATCGTTAAATTTACATTGATTATTAGGTAAACCGATGTAAATATGAAAACGGTGGCATTTTTGTAAATAAAAGAAAATCTAATCGCATATTTACATCGGTTCTCCAAAGAACCGATGTAAATATGCACATATTTATATCGGTTCTATTAAGATCGATGTAATATGTGAATATTTACATCGGTTCATTGAAGAACCGATGTAAGCTATCAGCTATTTTTTAAATCTCAGTTTCATACCCAAATCTCTAACTAACAGAACCCTCCCTTTCTTCCTGCATCAATCCGAAACCCTAAACCATTAATATACAACCTGTGTGAAATATATTGTCTGGTAAGGAGAAGTGTTTCCTCTATTGCGGAGCCCTGGGAGCTGACACACGGTCTCGGGAACTTTACCGTAGAACGGGTTGTGCTCCAAGTTCAGGTAGCAGATGTTTTCCAAGCAACCGAAGGAGCGTGGGATGGGACCCGCTAATTGGTTTTTGCTGAGATCAAAGACATGCGAAGTGAATCAGATTCTAGGCAATCAGATGAGTGGAAATCTGATTTCGGTAAGACTCGATCTGAATCGCAATCTGGTTCTGGTCTGAATTTCTATCCTTGTCTTTTTACTTCTTTCAGTTTTAACCCGATGCTATTTGTTCAGTGGCCCGGATTGTTCTTCTTTGTGTGGTTTCGGGTGGGTATCCCCTTTCAATGGAGGATCCCGCAGGAGGTCAATCTGCTGCCAATCCTGCAGAGGAACATGAATCCTCAACCTTTTCCGAAACGAGCGGGAATCAGCAGCCTGTGATTCCCGAACTGGAACCTACGCTTCTCTATGAGAACACCCAGCGAGCAGAGTTGGTTGTTGGCGAATGTGAGAAACCTAGCAGGAGTGGAGGCAAAGGTATCAGGGAGAGAGCCAGAGGGAGAGAGCCAGAGTTGATGAAAATGACATCGAGAAATTTCATTTGAAAGAGCTGAGAGGGAATAGGACCGTAGAACCTAACGTCGAGGAAAACTAACCGATGTAAATATCAGCTTATTTACATTATTTACATCGGTTATTTTAGTACCGATGTAAATTTGCTGCCCACATTTACATCGCCTTTATTTACATCGGTTCCAAAACCGATGTAAATAACCTATTTTAACCAATGTAAATTTGCATTTTTCTAGTAGTGAATTTATTGAAAAATGAAATTATATATCATTAATGATATTAATTAATTTATTACAAATAATAATTTATATTTATGATATTTATACAACCTTCATAAATGAAGACTACAAAAGTTACATACACAAGAGTTTAAGAGAGGAATATGAGTGTTGATTTGTCTAAAAATTTTAAAATATATATAAAATTCCATACAAAATTTTAGTTAACAATATATTATAATTTGAATTAAAATATAACAATAAATTTAAGAGAATCTAACCAACTGAACTATTCACAATTGTATGTGTAAATATGTAATAGGATTGTAATTTTTGTTGAATATTGTTTGAAGATGTAAATATATAATAGGATTGTAATTTAAATCATTTTACAAATTGAAATTCTATTATTAATTTTAATTGAACAATTCAACATATAAAAGTAATAATCTTTTAAGTTTATCTAATTAGAAGCATTAATTAACTAATTAAGATTTAAAAAATATTTATATAATTAAATATTTATATCTATATCATAAATTTTTTATCATATAAAAATACATCTTTATTTATATTTTTTAACTCGACAATGATAGTTTGTTAAAAAGAATAAAAGATATTACTATTTTCAGTTTAATTTTATTCTGATGCAAGCAAAAAACTAAATGAATCTATTTTATTTTCCCTTTCATATTCATTGACTGATTGGGTTGTGAAGAGTTGAAACCTATAAAAGTTTATAAGCCCTTTTCTTTTATTTGAAGAATTTTGCTTTTGTTTTCAAACCAAAGTGGTCCACATGTGACAAATAGTTTCATTTCGCAGCATTTTCTACTGCAAAAAACTCTTGTTTGTCTGCAAAAGAGGTGAACCCGGATCTCTGATATTGGATTGCCTTCTTACTTGGGTCCATTCTTAGCAAGTCCAGGACACCATCGTAGTAGAAACAACACTCATTTGTTTTCTTTTCATGTTATTTTTTGTCCACACAATATCATTTAGTTTTTGTTTGATGCTGTCATGGAAAGTGCGAGATTGAAGAAAGAAATAAACAAAGAGAATTAGAATGAAAAACTGAGATTGTGTAAATTAGATGAAAGAAAGTGAACAGAGAGAATTAATTAGTAAAAGTTTATACCTTTATATGGTTTTATTATTATTATTATTATTAATTGTCTACTATATATTGTTTTAATTTTAATTTTCAAAGCAAAAAGTACCTAGATATAAAAATATTTAATTTTTTTAGTCAACTATTCATCATTAATTTCTTGAGATATTTTCATTTCTATCTATTACAATATTATTTCTTCCAAATCAAATGAAGCATTACTGAAAGATTCATAACTATTTTTTCTGAGATATTCAGATATAAGCAGACAAAATCTTTCTTCACCATTCCATCCAAATCACTTCAACCAAACCACATCAACAGTATTTGTGTCTCCATCTATCATAATAACATTACGAAACTAAATAAAGAATGAATAACTATATTTTTCAAAATATTGACATATATTTAAGGGATTGACTCTGTGTAAAGCATATAGTTTCAGATGACAGATGAAATAAGAGATTCTGACTACATACGTAAAAGACGATGTTATATGTGAATCATATGATGATAATAGGGTGATGTTTCCTATCATATTTATGTAAGCAACATAGAAATTGTTCTTTTTTCCAGGAGTCGTTAGATGACAAAGATGTTTAAACAATTGAACTGCAAATTTGCATTGATTGATTAGTAGCAGTACTAAGGAGTTAAAAAATGGTTGTTAGCAGATTGAGGTAGCTAGCAATGGGAGATGTTTGTTTCCAAGTTAGAGGGATGAATGGCTCCAATGGGAAGAAAAAGGGAGATGGAAAGTCGCCTCTGGATCCCACTAGAATGTGTCAAAGGGGGTCTAATTCTGCTATACCCTACTTGTGGGCAATCACTTCGTTAGATGGTACACCTAATTAATCTATGTGTATATGCATGGAAAGACTACGAGGTCCTCAACTTCATATCCAAATAGTACAAAGACTCCAAAAAGTTTTTGGGGTTAGATAATTTTATTCGCTCTCCAATTATTCGTGGGAAAGTTATCTGTGACCATAAAAGCTAGCTGTATGGGAATTCAACAAGCATGACCCAGCCAGCAGTTTCTCTTTCTCCCTCTCAACCATATCATGCATGGGAAAACACAATGCAAACCCCCCCAGGGCTTCAACTTTATGCTACTTTACAAAAGGTCAAAAAGTTCCAATTTCCCAAAAGCAATTCTTTATGAGACAGCATTCACATCTACATAAAGTAGAATTACAATCAATCCCTTTAATCACAATGACCATTACATTAAAAAGAACGACATTAAGATCAAGCTGAATTTTTGACAACTTTTTATGCTTGAGAATTCTGTACACACAAAAAACAAGCAAAGGTACAGAGTGAGATCATGCATAGTCAAAATGAATGCCTTTTACCCCCATCAAATTTGAAAAAAAAAAAAGGACAATACATTCCGAGCATAGTATGGTGTTTTGTATTTTATGTCAATTCACGAGGTCATAATTTGAAATCGAAACGAAAATTCAAATAGTATTCTAGTAAGAGAGTTTGGATACATGAGTTGCGTTGAAAATAATAAAGTGTACACATTTGCGTGCAAGTATGAATACATGAACAACAATGGTGACAAAGAAAAGTAGTGCTGTGTTAGCTTTGTGCACTGTGATTATGTCATTCGTGTTCCCCAATGCCCCTTGCTGTGTGCAGACCCTTTTTGTCTTCTATTCTGAATCAAGCTTAGTATAATGCTGTAGTCTCTTCCAAATCCCTGAGCTCATGAAGAAAACAAGGCAAAAAAAAAAAAAATGTTAAACAAAAGAGACCCCAACAAAATTACTTTGTTAGTAATTAAATAATCATTGATTCCCATCGTTGCAAATTGTTGAGCATATAATAACAAATTAAAAGCTTACTCGGTAACACTGCAGTGTTGCGTTGCCTGCTGGGACAATGCACAGTTGCTCAAACACTCACCTGCATATCTTTGCTTCCTAACGAAGCATTCACATTCTTTTGCTGCTTCTATGACTAGAGGGAGGGCTAAAATGCACAATTGTAATGTTTCCTAAACTGATGATCAAGATTCGTTATCCTTGATGAAAAAGTTAATTACCTTATCCTTGAAGAACTGTAACTATTAATGATGGTTTTGTTTGTAGTTCTTCTTCTCTGCCAACATCGAAACTTAAGCAATAGAAAGGAAGAATCTTGTACATTGTTTCTTTGATTGTGCAGGAAATTAGGGTTTCAGCTATGAAATGAGATAGATATTAGAGACAGGGAAAAATTAAAGCAGTCCACTGAAAAATTTACAAGGTTGAGCAGCACCCACAAGAAAATACAGCCATACTTGTAAAAGCTGATTCTATTCTGTATCGTTAGTGCTGAGATCTATGCATTTTTAATTAGAAATTGATATGAAAACGAATGACAAAGGTAACAGAAAAAATGTAGATCTGTGCGTGTGACAATACTGAACCCATAGAAGGAAGCTAAATGCTAGCCACAATAACAACAATAGATTCAAGGATCTATCAGTTTCAACATAGACGAAACAAAGACACATTATTGCTAAATGCTTAAGAGGCTTTGGTTATTTGTTTAAAAAGGTGAATTAAGAAAGAAATCTATGACAGCCAGAAGCAAAAGAATCCAATAAAGAGAGGGCGGAGTCCACAAGGCTCGAGTCATATGCATGCGAGTAACACATGGCACATTTAATCAAATTAGGCCCAGATTTGACTACACGGTTTGACATATGCTGAAATGACTAATAATGATAATACTAATAAAAGGGGATCAACGACTTGCTTCTTCTTCTAAGACTCAAGGAGTAGCTAAGTGATAGAGATTAGAGACAGAACATAGGCCAGGAAACCCTAAAGAGAGGGTGAGAGAGGAATTAGGTAGAGAGAGAAAGAAAAAATGGAAAAAGGAGGAAGGAGGAGGGACTTGAAAAAGAGGAGAATGTCTAACTGAGTTCAAAGGCGGCCAGATCTGAGAAAACATGGCAGAGACAGACAGATCGGATACTGGAAAACATAATTGGGAGAAGATCTGGCTAATGATGAAGAAGAAAAGTAGTTACACCCTGACAACAAAAACACCATCATAACTTGATCAGAGAAAAAGAAAGAAACGAAAAGGAGGTAATGATGAAAACCTTTTGCAAGTGAAAACCAGGTCAAAATGCTTCATCATTACACCAATCTGCAAACTACCACCATCTTTAATTCATCCAAAAACCCAACCCCACGACTCAGATCTACCTATATTTAAGAAAAAAACAAAACTTTAACACTAAACCATAAATCCAAAAAAAACATAGAGGAGGATACAAAGCAAACCAACAAAGCATTTCATCAGCAGATGCTACAGCACATGTTAAGTTACTATTTTGCCGCGGCTCGATCTCGAGGAAATAAAAGCTGTTGAGAAACACGAGTCTCTGAATGAATCTACACATTTTTAGCTCTCAGCCGGAAGATACCTTGATTTTGGCCGGAAAATTAATTTGGAAGCATATAATTGGGGGGAATGAAGCCTGGTCCGACAACACTATACATTCCTTGAGCACAAGCATAGCACTCTACAAAGAGAGGGATGCAGATACACAAGATCAAGATGAAGGGTCCTCGAGCCAGACAACATTCCCCTCAAAAGACAAAGCTTCCCAAATTTCTTCTTGAACCGCTAAGAAAAAGGGAGAGAGAGAGAGAGAGAAAGAAGGGGGAGGGGGCTTTGTTTTCATGGCTCACTCACTTCCACTACTCTCTTTTCACTCTGTGTCCCCCATGAGTCTCGGCTATCTTCAAGGGGGGGTCTGAGAGAGACATAGAGAGAGAGAGAGAGAGAGGGAGAGAGGGAGAGAGACAGAGAGTGAGAAAGAGAGAGAGAGAGAGAGAGAAGATAGTGTGGTTGTGATGATGAATGGGTGAATGAGAATGATATGAGAAAGAAGAGAGGGGGTTTATAACAAGAGTAAAAATAAAGGAGGAGAAGAAACGCAACGTCAAAAAAGACAAAGAATTGGTGCAGGTAGACCCTACCAGCTGCCTTCTCACTTCCAGAAATGACCACGACCCCATGCACCCTTCTTAATTTCCAAAATTACTACTTTCTCATATTAATTACAAACATTTTTATCAATTTTAATTGTGACTTGTGTGTGGATCAATTCTGAATGGTGGTGAAGTCATCTATATCCACCGTTGGATATGGCAGAGATGATGTGTTATGTTATGTCCTCCTGCTACACCCATTGACTGTACCTATAGTATAATAGTACTACACTGCCCTTCCACAGAACCATTTGATTTTGTGAAATTGAGCGTGATGTCGATGATGGTGTCATCTAAAGGGGGATCTATGTGCACCCTCACATCCTAGCTTTGCATTCAATTCAATGTTTTCAGATATAAACAAACCAAAATACTAATCAGAGAGACACAGACATTGATTGTGGACCGTAGGATTTTGGGAAAACCAAGGTGCCATTTCAGTCAGCGGAGGAACATGCAATCGGAAATTTCTATAAAGTGAGAGGAGTTATAAATTCTCTTTATTAGGTCAATCAACGGTTAAATGTATTTCATAAATGTAGCTAGATGTTTCTTCCTTCAACGTTAAAGTCACACCATTAATTATAACTGATTTCTTTTCACTTTATCAATTCTTTTCCTGATACACATGTATATGGAAAATATAAACTACTCAATTTAACTACAATTTATTATCAATGTGTAATAACGTATATATCAAAATTAATATAAACTATTTTTTTATCAATTCATCTTGTTTTTTATGTAGTGTAATTTTTTATGTTTAAATTTACATTCTAAATATAAAGCATTGTTCAATATAGTTAAAGTCAAATCTGCAAAAAAATATTTGAAGTTTTTAATATTATTTTTTATCATTTTTTTTTAAATCTACAAATATTCAGAAAAATAAATGACGACAAACAAATAACTGAAGTTATCATATAAAAAGGACAGAACTGTTTTTCTAAAAGACAAATACAAGAACGCGGATTCATTATTTAGTTCAATCAACGGTTCATTATAACATAAATGATGCTTTGCGTATATACTAACCCTTTCTATTTTATTTTTAAATAAGCAAGATAAAATAAAATATTTTAAATGCCATTTTCAATTTTTAATTCAAATTAATATATTTTTTAAAATTTTTACTTTTATATTAGAAATTAGCATTTGTAACGATTATCAGATTAAACGTCAATCTTGATTGGAAAATAAAATTGAAAGTACTCATGTTATTATATTTAAAATTTTCCTCTCTTAATAATAGAGGGACTGACTCATTTTTCGAGAATTAGAATCATGTAACATTTCAGATATTAACATCTAGTGAAGGGACTGTTTTTCCTAGATACACGTATGATTTTTTATATTTCAATTTATTTTTATTTATTCGACATTTTAAATTTTTCTACACTGATAATGTACATGAAATTAAAATAGAAAATAAAATAAATATAGGGATGATGACATGTAACGTTATGTCTCCTTTTATATTCAAATTTGAACTCTAAATATAACCTGTGTGGTATGCAAATATTTCTAACCATGTTATATATATACTTTTCTATTTCTTAATATATGATTTTTATATAAAAAAAACTATTAATTTTAATAATTTATAATTAATTTATTAGTTTTTTTTTTAATAATATTCCTATTTTTTGACATTTTTTTAAAATTTATTATTTTTTTATAGTAAAATATAAATAAAAAAAATATAATTAATGTAAAATAATTAAAGTAATATTGAAATTTATAATGACATAATAAATAAAAAAATATATAGTTTTTATTTTGATATTATTTTAAATTCTCTACATATACATTTAAAAGGGTAAAAGTATGGTAGGCGCATAGTATTATAAATTATGTTTATTGATAAATCAACGGCTAATAATTGAGGAAAGACATATTTAGAATTATTTATAGAATAAAGATTGAATAGTTTATATATAAAGGAAATGGAATTGGAAGAAGTACTAAAAATTGATGAAGAGAATTACTAAAGAAGGGAAATTTAAAAAGAGAAAAGGAGAGAGTAATATAAAATATTTGACTTAATGTTTATTCTTTTATATATATATAGAAATAGAGAGGAGTGTGTAAGTAAGTGAGCAATAATTTAGACATAATGATGGTTGAAATAATGAAGTTTGAGGAAAAAGGACTAACAAGTGAGTCAGAGGAGTGGTTGAGTTACGAGATGCCCGATAATAGGAAACTCTTTTTCTTTTTATTTTTTATTTTTTATTTCGAAAATAAAAAGGTAGGGTCGTCCTCGTAGGGCGTGTAACTTTGAAGCAGGGAGAGGAATTGGAGGGAGTTACGAGGAGAGAGGGGCCCACTTTTTCGCATTTCCATTTTACCCCTTCCCAATTCCTCGCCGACTTTTCCGTCTTCCTTCACCACGCTCCCTCTCTAATCAAATGACGCCCTTTTTTTTTTCTTTCTTCAAACCATTTTTCGTAATTTTATTTTTAATTTATTCAAAATTGCATAAATGTATTTATTTTCGTGTATTTCTCATTTTTTATATTTTTTATTTATTTATTCACGAAGCACTCACGTGCATTCATTGCCCATTCAACTCTCTTTTCTCTTTCTTTTATTAAAACTGTTTTATATTGTTCTGCTTTATTCATTATTTTCATATTTTAATAACTGTACCTTTTTAAAAAGAAAATTTATATAATAAGCTATTCTTAAAAATTCGCATAAACAAAACCTGTATTATTATTACTATCACCTTTTCTAATATAAAGATACAATCATTATAATTTAAAATAACATATAAGGAGGTAAATTAACTGAAATTACGCAATCATCTTATAAATCAATCTTAATAAAAAATTAAATAACTTTAATAACATATATACTAGATTACGAATTCCAAAATACTCTATTGATTTTGAATGTGTGGAATCAACATTTAACATGCTTTTATCATATATTTTAATTATGAATTGTTCACATCAAAATTTATTAATTTTTTATTCTTAAATTTTGCCAATATATATACATCCTCGATTATATTCTTTTACCATCAAAACATATCCATCACATAATCACAAAACTATATAATCAAATGTTTTATATAATTAAAAATCGACACAATTTAAAATCCTTAAAAATCGTTGAGAAAAAAAAAATTTAGAAAATTTCACTAAACTGTAAAGGAGTTTCAATTCGCATGTTTTGTATAAATTTCACTAAACAAAATTTATTTTACAAAATAAAATTTAAACAAAATTGTGACTTGCATTATTTATTGATTAGATACAATTTTTATAATATGACTATTATCATATTTTTAACAGAAAAGAAGGAAAATCTTATATTGAATATTTTTTTTATCTCTCAATATATATAAAAAATAACATATAATTTTTTCGAGTAACAAAAAAAATTTATTGTGCTCGAAGAATAGTAATTATTTCATATATAGAGTGAATTCTTTAAATTCAATGAAATTTAAGATAAAAAAACAAACAACACCATTAGTCAATTTTTTTATTTTTAACTCACTCTCAAATAAATCTATATAACTTAATATGAGCAAAAGTACACTTAATATATTTAAGTCCCTCTCAAATAAATTTATTGAATTTAATATGGATAAAAGTAAACTTAATATAAATGATATTACCTACTTTCGTACGGAGAGCGATTGTTTAACAAATTCACAATTAGAGAATTTTTAACTAGGTAATTTTATATTATTAGTATATATATACATAATAACAACTTTTAAATATTATTTTAAATTCATATAATATAACCAATAAAACATTACTTTCACTGCAAAAAGCAAGTGGCTGAATAATTGTTTTTTTTCTCTTATGAAATAGTATAAAATAAACAAAGTTAAGTAAATGGTGCATCCTTGAAATTGTTTTGATGAAGGAAGATAAGGAATGAGATGAATTTGGTTGAATTAGTAAATAAAAAATGTATATAAGCGAGGGAGTTAGGTCTGTGGTTTGATGATTCACATGCAAAGTCAACACAAAACAATGTCCTTTTCCAAGTCAAGCCATTCATAAAGTTGTGGGACGTTTGCTTCATCACATCTTTGTAGCTTGGTCGGCTATTTTACATGTCACTGCTCTACTTTCTGTTTTCTTTTTCCATGGTTGAAATTTGGAAAATTGACCTCTTCCAACATTTATCTTCTGCTTACTCCTAAAAAGCTTACAACAATGGTTTTTGTACCCTATAAAGTTCGAACCATACGTTCGATTAGTAGTAAATTATTTCTCAAATTAAAAAAAAAAACCTGATATTTACTTTTCCTTTAAACTTTTTTTCTAATTAGTTTTATTTTTGAGAATTAATAATTACCCTTGTTTGTTTACAATTACACCACGTGCTTCATAGGCAAATAGACAAGGATCTTGATGATAATGAAAAAAAAAAAAGTCATTTAATTTAGGTATGGGACAGCCAAGCTTCTAACCAAAGTCAATGCAAATCATAAGTGAATGATTTGGCAATAAAAAATGCTTTAGTTAAACCTAACTCACTGTTACTGTTCAAGTTATACAAATTCGTATTAAACCAAAATAACACGATAAGTATATTAAAACTAGTGATGTAAGCCTTATGAGTTTTTTATTAGATATTTTTGTTAAGTGTTGGAAAATGTGAATTGAAATTATGTTAGCCAGTAACATGGAGAAAAGCAAAAATATTTAACTTGGAGTATATAAGAACGAGGTTACCGGAATCCAATGGAGTCTCTGCTGTAACCCTAATTCCAAATTAGTTAGTGAAATGAATGAGGTATTGCTTCTACTTTATACAAAGTAAGGTAGGAATATGCATAGTAGTACCCCCACAACTCACCCACCCCCACCATCCAACAAGACAACAAGCAAGAAACCAAAACCATCGTGCATGCACTTATTGGTAGTATAAATATTGTCAGAAAAAGATTCTTAATTTTTATTAAGTCAATGTAAATTTCACTTGAGTAATAATAATAAACTGCAACTGCAACTTCATTTGAATACCATAAACTATTCAAACCATAGCCAGTTTAAATATATATTGACATTTCATTTTTTTCAGAACAAAATACAGTAAGAGTGTTTTGAAAGTTAAGAAGGGTAGATTATCATGATAATTGAAAGTTTAGAACAGAATAGGAAAAAATAATGTTAGGAGGCCCTGCTAGGCACCAACTTCAACCGACAAGAAAAATGCAAAGTTGAAGGAGGCAATTATTATATATGATCTAAAAGGTTAACCCGAATGATCGAAACAATGACGAGTGAATACTTAGATAGCAGGAGCATATATATAAGAAATAGTCAAATATCTCTCAAGAATGAGTGGAATCACTTTTATGGATTTAAGGACAGATATAAGTCCACAGAGAGTTGAAAGTCGAAACATCCGAACAGACGGTAACAAGTAAAAAGGTGGTTGTTGTGTGGTACAAGAATGTGTGAAAAGATACGATAATGTAGAGGTAGAAGCAGTGGTAGTGAGGAAATAGAAATAGGAATTGGTTGTTTTGTTTGGTTGCGTTAGAATTAAGGCATTGGCACGTTTTATCCATAACGGGAGAGAGTGCCCGTAAGATGTGCTGCCCAAAGACAATGAGTGAGAGAGGGTGTTTTGAATATTTTGATGGTTTAGAAAAAAAATTTGTGTGTGTAATTTAGTGTGGTGTGGTACACATCAGAGTGACAAACGGAGAGGACGATACTGGCTCCAGATTTCAACGCTTTTTACAGCCTTGAATATTGTGTTGTGTATCAGATTCAGATTCACACAGCGAAAGAAAGCGAAAGTGGGAAAGAAACAACACGTAAATGTCAAATCCCTGCATCTACAACCCAGCCTGTCCACTTTTTTTTACATTAATAATTCATTTTTCTATTGCATGCCCAATTAAATATGACCAAACCATGTCATTGTTATGGTACTTATTTATTGGCATTTGGCACGACACATTTTTTAGTTTTTAGTTTTTACTTTCCCCTTCCCCATTTTTTAAACAATATCGTTTTCCATTGTCCTCAAATATTTTGTTCCTTTTTCACCCGTTTCTTTCAATTTCAAAAACCACCTCGGAATACATTCATTCTCATCCACATGCCTTGTTTTCTTCTTCACGTGCCTTGTAGGGTTCCTGTGTTTTGTAATTATTGACGTGGTTTTACTTGTTTTTGTTTAAAGAGAAACAGAAGTGGTTGTGTTTTGAAGGAAGAAAAGGGTTTTGTTTTTGAGTCAATTTTTTTGTGTCCTTCGAGTGTGAGAGAGAGATAGCATAGCAGTCACTCTATTCTAAAATTCTAACAGTCTGCGAACTAAAAACAAACGTACAAAGCTTAAAAGCAAAGCTGCCTTACATGGGTACTGACCAGTGCCATTCGTGTCAGGTCTAATTTAATGAAAACATTATTTATTCATATTTCTACTAAATCATTTTTAACATTTTAAAAAATTTAATCATAAAAGTTAACAACAAATTAAACAAAAAAAAATTAAAACTTTATGTATTTGCATCCTGATACTGTGATATAGGTCTAATTGCACACTTTTTTTTTCATTTCACATCTCAAGTACCATGACTTATAAAAAGTGTTAAATAAAAAAATAGATTGTATTTGAGTCATGGTACTTGATTTTGACTAAAGGAAAGTTAAAAGAAAAATAAAAGAGAATAGAGATTGTATAAAAAAAATATTCTTATAATTAATATGCAGTTAAATAATTCAAATGGATAAAATATTCGAAACCAAACTTGACTATTGTCTTTGCTATTGTTATAGATATAGACAGAGAAAGATCGAGTGTATATGTGTATCAAACTATATAGACATTTTTACTTATCAAAAACCTTATTAATGCTTAGCAAATTTTCATTTTTTTTTTCTATTACATTTTGTCATCTATTACAGTTATACTTATTTTTGTTCTCTCGTTTTTTTCATCTGTACCATTAGAAGTCTATGGATGGTTTTTCCATTTGATAATGTGAGAAATAAGCATTATAAATATTAGTCACACAATTATATAATGATGATAGAGGTAAAGGATGATGATGCATAATTGTTAAAGTCACTATGTAATCTCTGACTTGTTTTTATCTTATATTATGTTTATAATTCACTAGGAATAAGCTTTTACATTTAGCTTTCATTTTTATCTCTCTCTCTCTCTCTCTCTCTCTCTATATATATATATATATATATATATAAATTAAATCCCAAGTTTATTTGACATGTCTAATATTTTTATTATTTCATAAATATTACTGAAGTTCAACACTCACATGATATTTTTGGCTTTGAAATTTAAGCAAGTAAAAATTATCAACTTTGTTAGGAAGTCGAAATTCAAATAAATTGCAAGGATGTTGAAAAGCTAGAAAAAAAATAGAGAGAAGAAGAGAAATCATATGAGAAGTTTACTTTAAGTTTCTTTTTCCTATATTTTTAAAGAAAATAAAAAATAGAAAATAAAATATAAAACTGTTTAATTGAAGAATAGATTTTTTTTTTCCAAATACATTTGAAAACAGGTCAAAATCTAAAAAAAAAAATAATATCATAACCATTAAAATTTTTTATAATTATTATTAGTCTCTCATCAAACCATCACTCCCTTTTAAATGTAGTATCAATTTTAGTTACTAATTGATTGAAAGTCAAATATATAATATTACTTTTAATCTAAAATCTTACAACTATAAGTTAGATTTTTTTTTACTTATATATATGGTTCAATTTTTTATATTTCTATTTAATATGTGACTCTAACTTATTTAAACTCTAATAGTATTCTTGTTACAAAACCCCATAACTTTAGAAGTTTTTCTTTTGTTGAATCCATTGGAACAAATTCTTGGTTGGCTTGAGGGGTCATGCAACTTTGTGTGCATAATCATAAAATTAAGATTTGAAGAAAAGTCGTCACTACTAGCATACCTAAAGTTTATCAGTATGTATATAAGTTCTTTCATCTCTACGTCACTTACATGAAAAGTTGGGTTCCTCCTTGATATCACAATTGAAGACAACAAGCACGTTGTTTCGATCCATGAAGATTGAGTGCATTCAACAATCCTTTTCCAAAATATTCTTTACTGGGGGTATATATTTGTGCAGCAAACTTCGACCGTGTTAGAGCTGTAGTTAGTTTATGAGAAAGAAATAATAAGATTTAATCATGTATCAGTATAGATTTAATAGGACCATAATTTGCATTTGCAGTTGCAGATCCCCTAGTCACTGGTTTTCCGAATGTGTGTTAGTAAAAGTCATTGATGAATGATTTAATGCTAATAGATTTGCAAAGGGATGAGCAAAATTTTTCCACTGTGGTATTTCCAAAGCAGTGCCATTTAAAAGGATGGTTAATGGTTATGTTTTCAATGTGAGGCAGCACACACCACACAGGAAGTTATAGCATTTTAAAAGAAATTGGTCAAGGCTAACACATTTATCAAAAATTGTCAAGAATGAGAAATTTCGAACGTGTAAAGAAATTAGAGAAGATTCATGTTTCTTTTCAGGCGTGTAGGTATTCAAACAGGGAAAATATAGATATGTATGCGCAGATCCAACTTTCTTTTCATACCTTCAAATTCAATTGAAGTTTTGTATCTTCTTCCCATAAAACAGAAGAGAGGACACAGAATTAACCCTTTCACCACCAATTAAACACTGTCCTTGACTGTATTGATTACTGTGATTTTACCTCCTGTGTTCCATCACACATTCTGCAGTGCTGCACCCTAATAAGTCACAGTCTCATTATTCAACACCTCAGTTTCTCACTATATATCCCTTCTCTTCCATCCTCTCCCACCCCTTTCACTCTATACAAACACACTCTAACCCTTTTTTTCACCCTGTGTTTGGTTCATTATTTTGTTGAACAAAAAATACTGTAGTTTGTTACCTCTCCCATGCGGCACACCAATAGGCAGGCATGGAAATATGTCTAATCAGGTCAAAGCTTTGTCTTAAATGAGTCAAGTAGGTTACTATAAAGTTTGAGCCTACCATCTGAATAACTTTGTTTTGTATAGGACATAACATGTTTCACACTATAATCAATTTGAGTATGATTTTTAGACTATTCGTACTCATTTGACAGGTTGAACTTTTCTAATGGCATCCAAATCTCCATATTCAATATTTAACCATTCAACAGGAATTGATATTAATAAAATTATAATTTTTTTTAAATGACATAAATTAAATAAATATATTGTAATACTTAGGTCTAGGTCTCAATAATAGATTTTTTTTAATAATTACAAGTTTAAATCTAGAATATTGAAAAAGTGACAAATACTTTAGATTTTTTAAGGAAAGATTAAAATAATGTTATGTTAAGAATAACACTGATCCTCCATACCGAAAATGTTAACTATTGATCATATTTTCTCTCATGATTAACTAGTATTGAATTAACCAATCAATGGCATGATCTTGTAGCATTATGACTCTAGAGGATTTTGGCTGCAGAGGATCTAAGTTTATTTCCTGATCGGACGAATATTCAAGTTGAATATACTGGTTTGATTGATTTTTAAAACATAATATATAAACTGTATCTGTAATTCATAAAAAAATAGGATATTTAAAACATTTTTTATGATTTTTGAAATGTAATGGATCTTGTCTAAGATCAAGTTAAAATGAAGCAAGTATACATTCAAACATGAAATTCATTCTATTTCAAAAAGAAAATTAGCATTTTTAACTTAAAAACATTTAAGCTAATTTTGAAAAAAATATACAAATATAAAACATTTTACCCTTAAGTGAAATACAAAGCTTTGATGATTATGCTAGGGGTTTCAGATTTGTTTTGTGGGGGGAGAAAGATATAATATATATATGTTGTACATAAGAGGGTAAAGTTTATAAAATCGCAGAAGATATAGGAGTTTTGTTCTCTGTCAGGATTTTGAATCAGATATACAAAACACTTTTGCAGTATTCTGCTTTTACCATCTGTCTATATGTTTCATAATACTCCTTTTTCAATGTTGTCTTTTGATTTTCATACAGATCAAATCTGTATCCTCTGATGAGAAGAACAATATCCAAGTCAAGGAACATTTTGAGTAGCTGATAATTGAAAAAAAAAAGTCTCTAGTCCTTCATAACGTGAAATATTGTCATCAAAGATTTGGATGCAATCTAAATAGTCGTCTGAGAAATAAATGAGTTGCATTGTCAGCAATCACCTTCAAGATTTTTTGCAATCATGATAGATGGTTGCTTGCACAATCAATGACATAATATGCATTAGATACTCTTTCTGTTGCTTCACCACATGATATCATCCAATCTTATCCTGCAACATAAAAAATATGTAAAAAAAATTGAAGGTATATATTGTTTAAGTTTAGAATTATGAATGGGATTTAGTGGTTGACAATGAATTACACTAAATTAGTGTCACTAATTGCTTTTGCCCATATTCATATAATTGATGGGCAATGAATTATGCTAATTACTTTTGTCGATATCCATACAATTGTCATCGAACATCACTAATAACATAGATAAGCAAACTTAATGCGTCCAACATTAGTTAGTTTATGTCAAGAATATATTCTTTATATGCAATTTTAGCTTGGCTCTAATAACATAGGATTATGATGAAAAGCAGTGGTGGAGATTAGTCTAGTTATGAGACACGTACGTATCTGAAGGTAATTTGGTACCAAATGGATCCTTAACTCATTTATTTGTTCAAAATTTTGATTCTCTACATGTTGGTGGAAATAAATATTTCTTTCAATGAATATTAAGCTAATGGCTGGCGATCAAGCTTTAAAAAAGTTGGCTTTAGGAGATTCAATGAGATCAAGGGTTATTGGCATGGCAAGTTTTTTAGTTGCAGATATTACAGCTAGAAGTAGGAATAAAATTGCTCCAAGTATCAGTTTCAAGATCTTAACACTATCAAATTTATGGGTTTTGGCCTTAGACATGTGCAAAAAGTTGGACTAAGTTTATCAATTTCAGTGCAAATTACTGGATTTGTTGTCCCTCTCCGCACATGATAATGAGTTGCACCAGCAGAACTTGATTTATTTTCATAAATTAGGTTGCTGTTTAAAATCTAAATGCCTTCAAATCTTTCTCAAAGTTTTATTGACTGCATGTCTTCAAACATTTTCCCACTTTTATAAAACCATTTTTTGCTGTCATTTTATTGCCTACCAGCACTTTGTTTTCGACATCTATGAAAAGGATTTTCCTTAAATTTTTTAAACCTTGGAAAGCAACTCACTTTCCTCTGTTTCAAACTTACTTCTTGCCCTTCCCAAGTATTGACCATTTTCTTTTTCATCTTTCTGCTAAGTAAATCTCCTAGTGATTGTGCGCAGCTTTTATTTTCATGTATCGTGAAAGGTTTTTATTAGCACGCAACTATGCATAGAGAAAAGGCTGCATAACTGAAATAAACTATTTATAAGTTGTTGAATGCAGCTGTTTTCCCTATGCATCGCCTTTGTGCTTAATTCTCAATATGCAGAACTAGTAATTAACAATTAACTTACTGTGAACACCCTAGTTTTTATGTTTGTAGCATTAGTTACTGTTTGTGTATAAATAAGCCAGAGCAATGATAATAGCAAGGTGAGTTTCATTCTTGAGTTTTCTTCTTGGTCATGGAGATGTAGGCACATGCAGATCATAAATAAATGATTGTAAACTTTTATATTCTTTGCAGAAGCATGGCTAGTTATTGATCACTGATCTGTTTATCTTTCTTCTGGGTAATGCAAATGAGTTCCGCAGTTGTTGGCTACTTATTTACAATTCAGAAATCCCAAATTAGCAATAAATATTTGGTTCATAGAAAAGATGACACTATTTGTGCATGACTACTTGAGTAACATTATAGAAAAGATGATCAAAAGATTATTGTGTAATAAGAATTTAAGTTTTTGGTGTTCTTAAGTAACTTGATCAAACACTTATAACACCAGTAAAAATTAAAACTTGTGAGTTTAGTTGTGATATTTTCTGAAAAATGTTTTTAAAAACTTAGTTTGACAAGGTTCTCTACGTAGTTCATAGAAATAAACTAAAATGAACTTAAAGGAAGGCATGTCACTTTCAGAAGTTCATATGAACTTTTTAAGAAGCTTCCTTTATATTTTCAGTCGCATTGTTCGCACATGTTTTCTGTTTAATTTTCACCTTTTCGCTTTAAATTTTCTGATAAGACGGTACATGTTTATTTTCTGTTTCATGCATGTGTGCTTCCATATTTTTCTTGAGTTTTCTTTTCACATTAATCTTGATTAGCTGGTTTGAATGAATTTCAAAATGGGTAGGTAGTGTGCAGGGGGTTGGCACTGGATTTCAGAAAATCTTATATATTCATGTTGAAATCCATATCCAATCAATTTGATTTTAAATTAACATCTTAATATTAATTGAATTTTAATTTCAGATTCATTTAGTTGAACAAATTCATTTATTTTTTAATTTAATTTATTTAGCTTAAATTTATATCTTTTTAATTCGTTAAATTTGGGTAAAATTGACATTAAAATTGATATATTTGATGATTCAAATTCAGTTTTATTTGATTTAATTTAGTTGATATATTTTATTTATTAAATAATTAAAATATTTTTTAAGATTAAATTATTAATTGAGAGAGAAATTCACCATATTGACTAATAACATGATGATTAAACAGAAGATACAAGTGTTTATAATTTAAATTAAAACTAAAACTTTAACTTTTTCATTATTTAATTATTTTTGCCTATAATTTTTTTCTCATTTTTTATATGTGGTAATATGAACATGTTTAGTATAAATTATTACTTGCTGATTTTTTTTTAATATTAATCTTTACATGATAAAAAAATATTTTATATAATAAAGCAGATTTATTGATTTTTTTAATTTATTAATTTTATTAAGGAAATTTTACTTCTCAATTTGTCATATTAATTACAATAAAACTATTTAATAAATATATAAAAATATTTTTATATATTTATTAAATAATTTTATTTAATATTAATTAATTTTAAGATAAAATTTAATATAATTTCGTATCTGTTTTTATTTTTTATTTTAATAAATTTGTTAACTTATATTTATTACGTAATTTTAATTAATATGAATTAGTTTAGAATGAAATATAACATGTCTAATTTATGTTTCTTGGCTTATTTATATGGGAAAGTGTGGGCCTTAAATAGTGTGACTTTTGCATAGCAATTAAGATGATTAAAAGCTGAGTGGTTATCTTCTTGGACTCTTCTGATATACAGTGTCTCTGGACATGAAGAAGATGGAATTAAGTATGAGAAGCTCATACCTCTTTCGCTAATCTTTAGTACTTTCAAATCCTTTGTCTTCTTATTATGTCTCCTCTTCTTCTGCAATTCAACATGCTATGTATTGTTATTTTCGTTTCAGATATTATTCCACTTATTATTTATTTTCTATAAAAGGGATTTTTCCAAATTGCAAATTGTTATTTTCTATAATGTTGGTTCTTTTTCACAGGCAAACTCAGAAATATTAAGACGTATAAATAAAATTATCAATATATTTTTAAAATCTGAATTCACATTCTTCATAATTAATGAATTCACATAAGACAAGAATTTGAGATCATATTTAAATATAGCTAGGTTTGGGAAGACATAGCTAGGTTTGGTTTTGGAACATTGGAGAGTAAAAAAAAGATTTATTATTTTACATTTTTTTATGGGTCAGTCCCTTTATATAATTCCCATTTTAAATGGATCTTATTTTTTACTCATCTTTTCTGTCTCTCAAAATCCACGAACTATACAAATTGATTAGTAAATCATATTTTTTTCAATTAAAATATAATAAAAAAATACATTTCAAATATAAAAAATATATATTTAATTAATATCAAAATAGAAAATTTTAAAATCTAAATGAAAAGTGTATTAAATATTAAATTACGTAATAAAATACGAAAAAACATCAATTTTTAATGACATGTTGTTTGATCTCCTTTTTAAAGTAATTTGGTTCTTTATTTATCATACAACATATTATAAATAGAAAATAAATATTTTAAAATATATATTAAATATTTAAATTTAAAATTTTAAAGGAAAAATTTTATTATTGAGAGTTGTAGATGACTGCTATTTTTTCTGGCCAAACCCATTTAAAGGATTGTGCAAATCAGGCTAAAAATTCCACATCCAAATAAATATGTAAGTATTTTTTTATTTTATTTTAAGATTTAACTTAATCCTAATAAATTTATGAGATCCAACATACATAGATATTTCTTAATAAAAGAAACTAAAAATATTTTTTATTTTATGACATACACTCTATTTTTATCTCGTAATCTGACTACTTTTTTATGTTAGGTTTCAAAAAATTGCTAATACTACTTTTTAACTTGTACCAGATTTGGTACGTTGATTTTTTTATGTGTTTATCAAGGGTGCATAAATGCAATCCAAATATAATATTCAACAAAATAAATTAAATCTAAAATTTAATTAGATTTAATTAAATGAAATTAATTTAATTTTTAGTTTTAATTTAAATTTAAGATAAATTAAATATATTAATTTAATTATTAAATTTAGATAAAACATAACTTTATTAATTTAAACTTCACGCGCAAATTAAAATTCATCTAAATAAAAATTTGAATGTAAATTAAAATTTCAGTTGTTTAGATATAATAAATTTTGATTTAAATTTGATTTGTTTGAATCAATATATACATTCAATTCTTTCCAGACTTAGATTTAAATTCAATTTCGATTTATCAAGATTCAACTTGACCCAACTGAATTTAAACTTGATTTGTTAAGACTTAAACTTAAACCCAATATAAGTCAAAACTTGAACTTGATTCATCAAAATCAAAATCCAACCCATCAAGATATAAAATCGCTTCTGGCCATTCATGGCTCATTAAGATTTAGATCTAACATGTCCAAACCTAGACTCGACCCACCCAAACCTAAACTCAACCTAATTTATCATAACTTAAATTTGAAATCAAATTCAAAATGAATCTGCCCAAAATCAAACTTGATGAATCCAAAACAGACCAAGATTCTACCCATCAAAACTCAACTCGTCAAGACTTGATCCATCAAGACTCAACTCGTCAAGACTCAACCCAAATCTAACCCATCTAGAAATCTAAACCTAACCTGATCAAACTTAAACCTAAACCTAACTCATTATATCTTAATAAAGATTTAGTCTTAGATCAAAACTCAATTTAATTTATCTTGATCCAAACGCGACTTATCCATTAATGTAATATGTATTTAAAATGTAACATACATCATTCAAACTTCACATTTTCAACTCAATTAAATCAAATTAACAGGGAAAAATTCGCTCAGCGCAGTCCAGATCCACTCAGCAAAGTTTTTTTTTTTTTTTTTAAATCCGCTCAGCGCAGTAGTGCGCTGAGCCCAGCCCTCCGCTCAGCGAAATTTTTCGCCTGCTACTCGCTGTAGAATTCCGCTCAGCGCAATTTCGTGCGCTGAGCGCACTGTGCGCTAAGCGGAATTTTACAGTCATCCCTGTCGCAAAATCCGCTCAGCGCAGGGCCCCTGCGCTCAGCGGATTTTTTTACAGTCCGAGCTCCGATTTCACATGCAACTGGTTCCGAATCATACCCAGGCAAGCAGAATACCATTCAACAGTTCAATTTCTACCAATTCAAAGCAAAAACGCAGATTTTCTAGAAAAAAATGAAAGTCAAAGTTCTAGCTTCCCTTACCTCAAATTCCTTAGTCCAATTAGCAGATTTCTCTATGAATCAAAGCCTAGAAGCTCCAATTGGTCCTATTAACGCATAAAATCACAGATTTAACTCAAAATTTCCAAATCTCCTTCTCAGGCCAAAGGTAGAAAAATTAGGAAACTCACCCAAATTAAAATTCTGATCGGTCCAAGTGGTTCTATTCTCCTCCAGCTTCACAGTGGTGTAGTCAAATCTTGAAAAGGATGGAAGGTTGGAAAATTTGTTAGAGAGAAGGTAGAGAAAAGTTTAGAGAGAAAGTTTTTCTAGAGAGATGGTGAACTTAAGAAAATGAAGGTTAAAAGGTTAAATTTTCTATTTGTAGTTCTTTTAAAAATTTTACCAATCACCTTTATCCTTCATTACTTAAGTCACTATCTTGCTAGGACTACCACTACACACTGGATCCTTACATAAAATATAGATAAATATTAATTTTGAAATTTTGAAATCTAAAAAATAATCTAATTGATATTTAATACAAATCTAATTAATTTAGATTGTATTTAAAATTAAAAAATATAAATTTAAAAATTATCTATTAAAATAAATTTAAAATAGAATAGATGTAAATAATTATGAATTATATTTTAATATTTACAATTTTTTTTCTCATCCTATCATAACTTGACATTTATCATTTATTCTTTCTCTAATATTTTTTTTCTTTATTTGTTTGAATCTTTCACTTTTTTTTTCTTTATTTGTTTGCACCTTTCACCCCATTCCACTAAAAAAAAAATGGGATAAATATTGATTATTATTATTTCTTTATTTTTTCCCTTCCCACTTCTCTTTTTATAAGATCCCTAACGTGTAAACCATAAATGGCAATAACACTTTTGAAACTTGTTCATATAACGTTCTTTATACTCTATCTATTTTTGGCCATGGAAGACCCTGCATGAAACTTTTTCAAAGGCTAATACTTCAACAATCCAAATTGTTTTCACATTTTATCCTACAATAAACACTGCATAGATCCTTTGATTTCTAAGCATGCACGTATTCCTTCAATGCCACTCTTCAACTACAGATTGGTCCTTTTCTCCATGCTTAGCCAAACGTTAAAAACTACAAAATAATAATGATATCAACACGTATCAAAGTGTAAAGTCTTTGTCTCGCACTATCTTAATCACAATTTCAATTGTTCTTGTTCACGATGATAAACCTGATCCCAAAAACACTTGCGGCTTTCACAAATCGGTGGCCACATATTGTGTTCCTAAGTCATACTAATGATTTTTCTTGTCCAAATGTGCAGGAACCAGACAGAGACCTGAACTTGTAGGAAATGTAAAAGCAATGGAGAGAGAGAATAAAACGACAATAAGACATTCTTCTTATTTGTACAATTTGGTTAATAGTGTTATCAGACATGTTTGTTTTCAAGAGTGTATAAAATCTCCTTACGTTATCAGAACCATTGCAAGATGTTAATCCATTTTAACCAACCACTATCTATACCAAGTGTTTTTAGGTGTTTTTGCACAAACCATGAGATGGGGAAATTCAAAGAAAGGAAAAGAAATTTGAAAATCAGACAGAGATCTAGAAGCTACCAATTCAATGCTTAATCTACTTAATCTATCCATTATATTTCATAATCCGGTAGGTGAAGTGTTAATTTTTAGTTAACATGTTAATTGAATGGAGCAAGAGACCACCCCAATGTCAAAAGATTTGATTTCAAGACTTTCGAAAAGCAATATCATCACTTGTCATAATGCTAAATAAACAACAACCAAACGGGACTTGTGATATATCTTATCTACACATTAATCATAAATTTACATACAAATTATAAAAATCACACTTATTATATAAAATTCCAAGTACTAAAATAACTCCTTCTTTCTAAATCAAGTTATCTCACCATATATATATATATATATATATATATATATATATAAAACTGAAAAATACGTATTTTTACTCAACCAAGCATGAGTTAGTAGAATTTACTTACAAGATAGTTTACTTGGTTAACTTTTTTTTTTTTTTAAATGTACAAAAATATAAGAAAGGTATAAAAAATAAAGAAATACTAATTTGTGAAAGTAAATTCATAAATAAAATGAAAATGAAGACATCAACAAGAATCAAGAAAAAAATAATAATAGTTGGTTTGACTCATCAAACCATGCCAAATTAAGTGAGTCAAACTAAGACAAAGTACATGATGATTTGCACTGAGTGTAAACTTTTGAAACAGAGAAATTGATATAAATTCTTACATGAATCCTAAGATATTAGAAGTTGATAAAAAAGGAGGAGTTAACATTATTTTTTTTAACTTATTGAACGTGTATTTACAATGAAGTTTCATTAAATTCAACTTACTTTCAAAATTCAATTCTTCTTTGGGATCGGCTTAATCCATGGATGGAAGCACTTTCAATACGAAAGGCAACAAATTACGTGTCCTGAAAGAAGAGCAGCCAAAAAGAGATCAAAACACGTGTACGGCAAGAACGCCGTTTCCACGAATCAGAGTCTAAACAAGGTACGGTACTGGAGGAGATAGCGCCACGTGTCCAAAAAATCTCGATTTTGCTTTCAACATACGCTCACGGAGGTTGCGCCACGTAGCCAGAGAGAAACCCGAAACTCCAAAGGAAAAGACGACGTAACGCTATGTTTGGGTCGAGTGCATGTGTCGCGATCCCATTGGTTGGTGGTTGACAGAGTGACAGATTCGTGTCTCCTGGGAACTGATTTGATTGGACGCGAAATGTTTTTATTTTTTCTAAAAAATTGGGAACTTTGAATATTATAATGAAATGAATGGGAATTTAATTTTTTGTCAAAAGGAAATATTCCAAGTGAAGAATGAAAGATGGGCACGTTGTGTTGTGACTGTAGATGACAGTGACTCAACCTAACCCTATCGTACTCATAGTCATTGTCATTTCATAGCTCAAGCCACTCCTCTTCAACTTCATGGCTTCGGCTCTCTTTCTTCTTCAATTTCATCTCCATGGACTCTATAATCTATAAACAATACACCAGATTCATTCTAATGCTTCCATTTTTAATTTAATATTCTATATCTTCTTATGTGTCTGCGTCAAATAAGTCTAATAAAACAAGTGCAAGAATGTCTAGCTTACCCCTATCATGTACTTTCTATGTAGTTGCTCCATTTAGGTTTTCTTTAGTTTAATACCCTTTGTTTATTTTTATGTTTTGTGTTTGAGACTGATAAATTGTGTCCCTTCTTCATTATCATCTAACTTAAGTCTATCTAAATTTAACAAGCTAGTTATCTATGATCGAGTTTATCCAAATCTATATTTTACATAATATGTTACAAAAGTCTGTCCAAGTATTGTCATGACTCATGACATGATTGTGAGTAATAAAACTCCTTTTAATGTCTTATGTAAGTTAATCTATATAAACTTCTCCCTAAGTTAATCCATAGACATTTGAATGTTCTCGTTAGATACTCTTAAACCCTAAATAAATACCTTGTTAAAAAAAGTAAGCAAAACTATTTAACATATACTTTTAATTATATATTGAACTATTTAAAATTAATTTTAAACAAATGACCATAATTGTTTAATCATAAAGCAATCAATATGAATTTCTTAATGTTGGAATCAAAATTTTACCTTGAATAGAAATAGACGAGTTGAGTATAATATGAATAAGAATCACTCACAATTTTATATAAAGGTCTTTAGTTGAACAATATTTAATACATCTGAAATATAAAATATTTAATATTTAATATTTAATATTTATTACTTTCAATTTGAAAATTTTAATATTAGTTAATATTTTTTTTAGAATAGCATAATTAAGGTCAATTCGTTACTCTTTAAGAAAGCCTAAGAGAGAAAATATTTATCATTTATCTTTAAATTTGACTTCTCAATATAATTTATTTTTTAATATATCGAAATATTCTCGAAATAATAAATATCTTGTTGCAATAGACTAAAAAATATAGTTTTATAATGAATTCTAATATGTACACGCTATTTGCTAAAGGAAAGAAAAGAACAAGAAAAAACCTCAGGATTAATTTTAGTGTCTTAACCACGCAATGATCTTTTATGTGACAGTCACAATTTCTTACTCAGATTTGGTGCATGTTTGGACACGCATTTTTAGCTCACGTGTTTCGAAATTTTTATGACAAGTGTTAAAAAGACGCAAAAGCTACAATGGAAAGGAGCTTTTAAGTAGATACGGATCCAAAAATTTTCCAAAACATGTTTTTAGAGGTATGATATTTCTTCCTAAGTACAACTTTAAATCTTTGCCACCAACCATAATCTTTTGTTGTTTTATCAAACATATGATGTTTTTGAAGAGCTTTACAGGACAAGTCATTTTAAGACGAGTGTGTTTTTAAAGTTTTCAAGATTGAATTCATGTCTAATTTCACCAATACCATAATTTAATTTTTATGTTTCAATCTCTCTTTACTTGGTGATTTAGAAACTAGATCGAAGCAAAACATTATAAACCTGACCATTCTTGCGTCTATGGTGGTGGTTTTGAATGAAGTGAACAAAAAAAGGCACACATGAATCATGCTAACTACAGAGGCCTCTCTTGAGTACTAAAGAAATATTGACTAAACGTCTAGACGCAGAAGATTTCTTAAAAAAATACTAATATTGTAAGATGTAGTGAAGAAAAACGGTATCAATAATATTAATAATTTAATGAACAAGGTAGCGCAGTAATTATTAAACTAGCATATATAAAATTTTAATGAAGAACGTGATTCATGTAACCGACACAACTCTGTAGGACAAAACATTGAAGTTAAAAGAATGATGACAGCGATAACGACCAAACGAATATGAAATACTGCATTCTCACTCACATAAATCATTAAAATTGTGATTAAATAAAGGATAAATAATGAAGGGGACGCTGCAATGTGATCACACAATAAGATATATGATTATATAAAGTTATAATTGAAGCACTAAGCAAAAGCAAGCCACACAAGCCAAGCCAACAAAGATGGCTCAGAACCAAAAGTAGTGCACAAAGTTTATCTCAAAAGCTAGAGATAAAAAAAATACATATAAGCATAAACGTCACTGAGATAGGAAAATAGGTAATATTCACAAGGTACAGGTGGAAGAACATTGTATGTTAAGGTGTCAACAGGAACAATGAGTTTTGGATATAAAGCCAGCAATTGGGGACTTCACTCTGACCACCATGATAGGAACTCCAATAAGCAGAAGCCAATTGATACGTGCATATCACAAAAAACACACTCACACACACTCTCTCTCTCTCTCTGAAAAAATCCCCTATCACCTAACTCACCTATCCTCAACTCAAGGCCTTTAGTCTCAGCAAGCAGCAAGTGAGAGTGTTACAACATGGAATATACTTATTCAGCAGAGGCTGCAGAGGCAGAAACTTACACCAGTAGCAGCACCACCCCATCAAGTGCCATGAGATCAAAGAAGAAAAACATCAACACAAGAAGGTTCAGTGATGATCAAATAAAATCATTGGAAACCATGTTTGAGACAGAGTCAAGGCTTGAGCCTAGAAAGAAGCTGCAGCTTGCAAGAGAGCTTGGATTGCAGCCGAGACAGGTTGCTATATGGTTTCAGAACAAGAGAGCTAGGTGGAAGTCAAAGCAACTAGAGAGAGACTATGGTATACTCCAATCC
Organism: Macrotyloma uniflorum; assembly: GCA_016859785.1. Taxonomy (NCBI): domain Eukaryota; kingdom Viridiplantae; phylum Streptophyta; class Magnoliopsida; order Fabales; family Fabaceae; genus Macrotyloma; species Macrotyloma uniflorum. The sequence continues at coordinate 1,713,320 of BDMB01000015.1, forward strand.
AATTACAACAGTTTGGCCTCACGTTTTGAAGCTCTTAAGAAGGAAAAACAAACATTACTAATTCAGGTACTTTATCCAATATATTCTTTATAAATGAGTAGGGTAAATACTAAGACTAAACTTAGATAAAGTTCATGAGTCTTTTTAGTATTGTTCTTCAATTAGAATTAAAGCTTCACTTCATTAATTGGCATACGCATATGCAGATTCTTGAAATGAAACTTCAGTTCTAAGTTTTGTCCAAGATACAATTCTATTTCTATCCATTTTATATCTGTAAGGTAATTATTTTGGTATCTATTGTCAACAGTTGCAGAAGCTGAATCATCTAATGCAGAAGCCATTGGAGCCAGGTCAGAGTCTCACACATGTTGAAGCAGCAAACAGCATGGACAGTGAATCGGAAAATGGAGGCACCACCATGAACTGTGAGCATGAAGGAAAGCCAAGCCCATCAATGGAAAGATCAGAACATGTACATGATGTTCTGTCTGATGATGATGCTAGCATAAAGGTGGAAGACTTTGGCCTAGAAGATGAACATGGTCTCTTGAACTTTGTTGAGCATGCTGATGGTTCCTTGACTTCACCGGAAGATTGGAGTGCTTTTGAATCCAATGATATCTTAGGCCAAACAACCAGTGATTACCAATGGTGGGACTTCTGGTCCTGAATGAAACAGAACAACCAAAATTTTGTGAAGGAATGTATGCATATTAATGCTTCATGTTTGGTTCCATATTTTGCATGCAAATTTTCACCTTAACCAAGAGGCACCTAGTTATAGCTTCCACATTTTTTAGCAAAATTGACATATTTTTTCTCTCTCTTTGGAACAAGTTTCAAAACACACTAAATTAATAAACAAGGAAACATCATGAAACACGACCAAAGATAAACGCAGAGCAAAACGAGTTTCTTATATCAGGCTATGCGATACCATCAATTCCATAAACTTCTGTGTAAACCAAATTGTTCAAACACTTCAAGAAGGAAAAAAAATCTTAATTATTGATAACTAATTTACAGAGTACATTGCTACATCTATGTAATTTATGATGCTGTATGTTTCGTTTTCTAAGGGCAATCAGAACATAAAAGTTCACACCAACTGCTATCCAACTTGAAGAGCCAAGAGGTACCCCAGTCCACATTATTATGGTGTGGACACAAACTATTAAATAAAAAATTGAATTAATGAGAAGTAGCTACCTCAAACAGGGTGTTCATTGCTTACGAAAATTGATTCCCAAATTGGAGCCAAATGACTATTCCAAAATCTAAATAAATTTCAAAATAAGACTAGACTATTCAATTATATGCAGATATAAAAATTTCATTCGGCATGTGAAATGGCAACGAGTTCTTCGGTGCTCATCACTTCGAGATTCTCATTGTTACTCTAAGTTAGAGTTGAAATCCTAAAACCTAGCAAAAAAATGCATATAAAGATGATAAATAAACCTTAATGCAAAAATATTAATTCCATTACTCTTTTCAATATAAGTATATTTATACAAAGAGCAAGTGATACAAGAATGATCAAGAAATAAAATATTATGATCAAGAATGATTAAGATTTTCAAAACATTATTTAATGTACGTAAATTAAAAAAACCTAGATGATCAAACTATGTACCTGAAGCATATATAGAGATAGAACACAATAAGATGAGAATACATTATATTAAAATACAAGTAAAATTATATAGAGTTCAGATTCATTACATTTAACCTTAATGAATGAAAGATTAGCTATTTCAAGACATTTGGAACACTAAAACGGCTAAGAAAATGTAAAATTTGAAGTAGGAAGTTTCTTGATTGCACTATGTAGACACAAACATCCCTGAAAACAAAAGTATAAAAAGTGTCTCTTTTCTTAGCAAGATCTTCCTCTTATCATATTTTATAAGGTAAATTTTCGTTGATTTCTGAACCAAAAAACTATAGCACAGAACTTATTTTTGAAGGTTTTCGTTCAATGACATAATTTATTGTTCGTTTTCAAGTACTCCTTAATGAGTGAGTGATCTAGTCATTGAACAACATTTCTAATGGTTAAATATATTAATTATATAATTACAGATATATTAAAAAAAATTATGTAATTACAGAAAACTAAAATGCTTTTTTTAATATAGGACTGATACACCAACTTCATCAAGAAATATTATAAAAAGAAAAATAATACAATTCATGAACACTTTTTCTTTAGTCGTCTCCTTATTGAACACTACTTTTGCAGAAAAAATTGTACAAATAAAAATTTTCTTGAAAAAAGTCTGAATAAAAGTAAAAAATGGAGTGCTAGAAAACTATTTGGATTCAGAAAAGTTAAAAAAAAAAAAAAAAGTACTGTCAATACTTTTTTTCTTGATTTTTTTTTTTTAAATAAAAGGGGATAAAGCCCTTCTACCAACGTCTGTTTTCTAAATGATTCAATGCTTCTACTTTTCTAAATTTCTTGTTAAGTGCAAACCCTAATATTTTTTCCCTAAAACCAAACATGCCCTTAATGGTTAATTGTCCTCGGAGACAACAAAAAAGAGGAGTAATTCTAACGTGTACATTTAAGATAGTGTGCATGCACCTCTTATTGCTTAATCTAAATAAAATAAATAAATAGTATATTTCAATATGTTTTAAGTTTCTATATACATGATTCTACTTTAGGGTTAGTGTTCTTCTGTTTAGTTTCAGTGTCATTGTTTATTATTTAGTTTTAGTTTGTTTAATACTGACATGATTATTGAAATAAATATATTAATCAAGCAAAATAAAGTACTGAAATTAAGTATATATCTTATTAAGAAATTTATTTATTATTTTATATAAATAAATTAATGATGTGTACTTTATTTCTTAAATTACTCTAATTTTTTTAATATATTGTAAACATTTATTTTTATTGATTTTGATATTATTCCTAATTCCAATTATTAATTTACTTTTAACAACGAATTTTATAAATAACTTATATGTTAATTTTATATATAATTTAATAAAAGACCTATAATTTATTTAAGTTTTACTTTAGAATACAAAATCGTTGTTTGTAATATTTTCAAACTATAAATTATATTAGAATAAGTCAAAATTAATGAAATATAATGAAGAGTAATATCAAAATTAATATGATGAAAAATTATAAGAGTCAGAGTTAATTATAATTTTAAAATACAATATTTAAATTAATTTTTTTAATTAAAAAGTAAGAGTAATATATAAAAAAACACTTATAATATATTAAAAAAAATTAAAACATCACTTATCGTATTTATATAAAATAATAAATATATTACTTAATTAAATACCACACCTAAAATTTCTATTATTTGAATTTAAAATATTTTTTATTTTATTTCTCATGTCAACACTAAGTTAACACTAAAAAGTAAAGAAAAAAACTAACAACTAAAAAAAGAAAGTAATGCACCCAATTTTAATGTTTTATTTGATGATTGTTGGAACGATGGAAAATTTCACCATAAAAAATAAAAATAAATAAAAAATATTTAAATTAGTTAAAAAAAATTAAAATTAAAATTATTTTTTATACATCATTTTAATATTATTATTTTTAATTATTTATTATTATTCATATAAGTAAATATAAAATAATGATAAAATATGTACCATATAACTTATTAACATAAATATTAATAATATAAATAATTATTCTAAAATAAATATAAAATTCCAGTCATTGATATAGTTAAGATAAAATATTAAACTATTGAATAAGAATAAATTTTTTAATTCTTATTCTTAAAATAAATATATCATTCTTTTAAAATAAATAAAATACACTTATTTTTTATTTTACCATTTAATTTTTAAAATTTAATGATATAAAATAATAATTCTTCTTAATATTAAATTAAAAATAATTATAAATATAAAAATAAATTCTTAATTCTTAATTTCTAAAAATAAAACTCATATTTTCTTATGAAATAAATTTTAAAATAAAAATTAATAAAAAAAATATTTTTTTTTTATAAATTTCAATGTTAATAAAAAATTATTTTTTATTAATTTTTATAAATAAATTTATGAAAATTTTTTCATAATAAATTTTCATAAATAAATCAATAAATTTTTTTTTATAAACAAATTTTTGAAAAAAATTTTACAAATAAATTTATAAAAAAGAATTTATGAAACATATTTAATGAATAATTAATTTTTTATAAAAATAAATTTATGAAAAATCTTTCATAAATAAATTAAAAATTTTATTACGAAGGAATAGATATTGATTATATATATTATATATTCTTTATTTTATATAACATTTGCCTACCACAATATAATAAAAAATAATTAGGACTAACAATATCACATGTGAATAGTGCATCAGGTGGTTCATAATGGTTTCAATAAAGTCAAATTGAAGGACAATTTGGAGTATCTCTTTTCTCGTATGTCTTGAACTGAAATAAATGACCCATCATTTTCTCATTCTCTTTTCTTTATAAATCAGTGGATCCAACTCATTGTAACTCTCTCAAATAACCTTTTATTATCCTCTATTCTGCATATAAAGACTAAAGTTCACGTAAAACTATCAGCTTTAGTTTAACATAAATTGGATAATAAATAGTTGTAAGAAAAGTCACTCAAAAATTATCATAACATATTAATTTTCTAAAATAAACTGAATGAAACACCTAATTTACCTGTCATGAAAAGAGTAGAAATTGGCAGTAGTTTTCATACTCGAATCCACTAAAAATAAAGCAATATGGACAAAAAGAAGCATCACGTGAAGAAATATAAGATTAAAAACAACATAGCTATTTAGCAGAATAACAGGAACAGACAATGCATAAATAGTAACACTTTAAAAACCTTTGCAATTGCATGTAAAAGGGTAAGAGAACCTGTTTGCTCAAGTGAGTGTCGGTAGTCTAGAGAATGCACGACATAAACTCACATTCATAACAATAGTGCTATTTTTGTTCACTTTGATAACAATATTCTTTACTTTTTACATGTTAAGGACATGAGAAAATGAAGTTTTTATTTGTTCTCTTTACTGTCAAAAGCAGAATAGAATGATATGCTATCAAAAGGTTAATAAGAAAAATCTTGCATTTCTTTTGTCAATGTCAACATCGATGAGAATAATCGTTCTCTCTCTGTCACATGTTTGACTGTGTTTAACGGTATTAAATGTTCCACACCACGTGGATGAGCTACACTCTATTAGCTCACTACAAAGTAGAGAGAATAATTTATAAATGTTGACATGAAGTTATAATTTGATGCCTTTTGTTTTTGACATAAAAGAACTGGTGTATTGAACCAATGTACTACCTCCAAGATTTTTCAATTCCTGTCATAGTTTACGGATCCTGTAAAGATCCTTAAGATTTTAATTATTAGGGATAAGTAATCACATTATGTTAATGTCTTTTTTTCTTATTTGGTTAACTGGTGAAGGTATCTGCAATTGGGTGAGAGATATCAGTTAGAAAATGCTGATAACTTGTGGAAAGTTATTCTGTCATCTTCTTATGCAGCACTTGTATTTTAGAGAATTTTTGTATTCCATGACATTGTTATCTACTATATGTCTCAACATTTTTAGCAAGCACATAAATCCTTAAGGATACATCTATTGTTAATTTCAATATTCAAATACCATAATAGTATTTTACTATATATCCCCTAGTACACTTAGCATTTTCAGGTAAAAAAATGCACATCAAGAAATAATGCTTTGCTTTCCTATTTCTAGTATTTAATAGTTCAAGTAACTAAAGGTTTGCAGGTTGTAGTTACCCAAAAATTGATGTTTTACTTCACTGACTAACACTGCAACCACTGCGTGGAAAATTTGCCAATGAGGTAAAGTAAGCTGGTAATATTGCTGGTCAAAAAGTCAGGGAAAACAACATTAAATAATAAAATTTGGTGGAAGGAGAGAGTGAATTATAAAGGTATACATCTTGTAACAGATAAACAACAAAGTGACAGATTACCTAATTACGTATCTGATACATAAAAAATTGTTGAAAATCTATTCTGAAAGAAGTGATACTTCTACATTTGTTCTGGTGATGTGCTTGGAAACACAACCTCAATTGTTCTACTGTTTGTAAGAAGCTGAGGTATATGCATGTTTTTGGTTTTACTAAGATATATAATAATGTAGCAGTTAATATTTTTATAATCTGGGAAGATAAAGTATAGGAAGGTTGGTAGCTACATGAGACATTGAAACAAACATGTGTTACACATTGTTCATTTACCAGAAGTGTACTTGGCAAAAACTTCTCCCTTCTTACATGGATAGACAATAATAGAGTTATAATTGGAGCCTGACCAGGTGTATGAGTAGTGATTACTAACAAGTCTTGTATCTCATGAAACACTGATGTGAAACCATGTCCTTATATCATAATTGAAGGCCATAACATTTTGTTGTCTCGTTTTAATGTTTAAAGAACATTTTTCCAACAAATATGTATTGTGAAAATATATATTTTATGGTTCAACTATTGATTTAGGAACTGTTTAGATTATATATATATATATATATAATATCTTATAGAGAAAATTTAAAAAATAATAAAAATTTGCTTATAAATTCAAATTAGCTTGTACATATATTAAAAATAAGTTCTGAAACAATTTATGAATTAATTTTAATTTATAATAAACTGATTTTATTTTTAATTTAATTTTAATAAATACTTTATAGAAAAAAATATATATATTTGGACACACTTAATTTGTATCTTTACGTGGTTTAACTTCTTCCATACGTGTTCATTTTCTTATCTGTTGATGGAATCCTTAAGTTTGACGATAAATAGACTAATTAAATATGTCCCACTTTTTTTGTTGCAATAAATATGTTCCACAATAATTATGTTTTGGGTCTCTCTTTCACAAGATGACATTTTAATGTTTGTATTATTTTATTTTATGCACGAGTGGAGGTAGCAGTTTCCGTTGTTCATGGAGACTAATTTGTTTTGCTTCTTCCTGAACAAGTTTTTTTTTTTTTTTTCATTATAAGAATTAGGATTCATTTCACTAACCACTTAAAAATTCTGAAATCATAATTACTCAGATCTAATTACTTGTCAGTTAATGTTTGATATTAATAAGGGACTATATAAATCATATATATATGGTGGAGTCACATACAAAATAGGAAACACATCAGTTTTTATTTTTTTTATTTTCAAAAAATAAAAAATAAAAAAAATTTAGTTATCAAAAGTTTTTTAGGGTTTAAAAACTAAAAAAATTTAAAATTATTTCTTAAAAATAGTAAATAAACAAGAAGCCCATGATGAATGGGTGGCCCAGGTGCCTCAATGGGCCAACAGGGCCTATTAAGTGTAAGGAAAGGGCAAGAAATATTGGATATGTATTCACCAAATACAATATTGGATCTATAAATGTTTATTGGATTTGGGCCAAAACAAAATGAGAAGTAAAGAAATCAATGTAATTATTTCAAAAACAAAATGTTAATATAAGAATGAAGAAATTGTTTTACAGCGAGCACAGTGGGCTTGGGCTTGGGCTCTAGGAGACTTCTTTCTCTCGTCTAGCCCTTTTACAGGGACTAAATATGAGATGAGACCCGATATTCTGTCGTTTTCAACAAAGTTAAATAAATAAGAAAGTTAAAATAATGTTTAGATTAGGAGGGTGAGGAATTTTAATAGAAGATGTATCTATTTTCTTGTTTGGTTAACAAGAAAAAAGAAAGTGTTTTCAAATTAATAAAATTTTATGTTTTTTATAATTTAAATATTAAAACATAAATAAGAATATTTTAGTAATTACAGTTAAAATGTTTTTATAATTTAATTTTCTTCCCTCCAAACCCCTCCAACGTTGAAAACTATAAAAAATAATAATATTAAAATACAATCACAAACAATCTCTTTATAATAATATAATAATAAGCAAAATTCTTTTATATATTATTATTACAAGGAAATGGTCAAGATTATATATTAAAATATGATTGTTAACATACTATTTCCCATAAAAAAAAGTGAGAATGAATATTTGTTTCTCTACTTTTCTCTTAAAAATAAAATAAAATAATAAATCCTTAAGAAAAAAAAATACTTTTTCACTCTGTTTTCTTCAAATCAAATATTATATTAGACAAATTTCGAGTTTTGAGTTTTGTATATAAAAATATTATTGTTAAAAGAGACTCCACAAACATATTTTTCAACAAAGATTATTCATTAAAGAAAAGTTAGTGACTACTTTTTGAGCAAGAAAATAATAATTATCTCTACTTGATAGAGTAATTAAATATTTAATACATTCCCTTGTGGAATAACTTTTACTTTGTCTAAATAAAAGAAGTTAATTAATTAGATTTTTAGTGATGGAATGATTGTACTTTGTAATAGCCCATTTGCCATTTAATGGAATTGGGTTATGATTTTGACTTTTGCTCAGCCAACAAAAATGGCGAAGTATGGGCTTATGATTAGGCCTACCATGCTATTCCGAATAAAGGATGATTATACCTCACAACTTAGGTTAGGCCTATGTAGCCACCATTCATTGGGTACTCAAACATAATAATCCATAATGGGCTTATCAACATTCCTCTTTTGGATGCTGTTTTTTTCTCTTTCTTCAAATCTATCATTCAATCTAATTCAATGTTTTAACATCCATTAATGCATGGCCTAATAATTAAATTATCTTTAAAATGAAACAAGGGTCTAATAGTTTTGTAAGTAAATGGAAGATAGGTAAAGTTTTCAAAGAAAATTGTGCCAAAATTAATATCTAATCCAAAGTTAATATAAAATGAAACAGACATATTAAATATTAATCGGGGTAGAATTAAAAATTAGTAATATTTAAAATAATTAGTTTAAAAGTAAAATGATTGGTGTTTGGTTGAAAAGAGAATGCCAAATTAAGTATAACTGAGAAGGAAGCGTGGTGGAACCAAATTAAGTATATGTTTTTTTTATGGTTTTATTGATTGCATGTTGATAATTCATAGTTGACTATAGAGATATTGGCAATGAAATGTTGTGGATGGAGAAAAGTTGTCTGGGCAAAACGAAACTAGTGTGGATCAAGGGACACAAATAACATGTGAGATTATATTTAATTCATGTTAACGTCTATGTCACTTCATTTGGTCAAAATCCATGTCACAGAACAATTTGCACGTTAATTTAATTAAATTAATTAATTATGTTTTCCTCTTTGGTTCCTTCTGTAGAACAATTCCAACTTGAATTTCAATGCAACCAAATCAGTCAACCTCAAGACCAGAAAACGGTTTCATGCCCTGTATATTCCCACTCTTCCAACATTGTTTATTCATCAAATTCTTATGCTGCTTTTAGTCATAAATCATAATCTTATATATCACTTTGCTTCCAATATTTTACGTAACCATGAAGAAATTGCAGAAGAATTACAACAAAGAAGACTGGCTATCATGCATGTGGCCATTTTGAACATGCATTATTGCATTTTACTATTCATTATTAATTGCTGGAAAAGGAAGTTCAACACGAAGTTTCTCAATTTGGAAGTTCCTCACCAAATACTTCTTATCTATGTGGATTCATCAAAAAACAATCAAAATTTAGAACCACCAAACCCACTTGCCTTTTATATATATATCTGGAATATTTTTTATTTTATTTTTTGGTTTTTTGCATGGGATGGAAAGTGTACATTTTAGATTCCAAATAACAATTTGATTTCTCTCCACGTATCTTTTATTTTCTTCAATATATAGAAAAGAAAAAATAACAGTTCTAGGTGTATTTATACATATATATGTATGTATCTATGGTTGGTGATACTGTTTTTGTGGAGTGAGTGTAATGAATGAAGTGCAGAGAGAGAAAGAGAGAGATGAAGATTTTAATGTTCAAGTGGATGAGAGAAATTGATGCAGTGCAGTAAAAGCAAATAGGATGTTTACCTACTTATAACTCGACCCTACTCAAACCATTAATGTATTTTTATGTCGACCAGTCACAATCATAATATAGCTCCATGGAGGAAGGACTTTCATGGAGAAGACCTACTTATTTTGTAACTTGAACCATTTTATCGATATGAACTAAATTCATTACTTCTTTTTATTTTGGTTGATTAAGTAATTAAGGCTTATAGATCTGAGATTATAAAATAAATTTTATATGTTAACTTATATGAAAAACTTGTTTTATTTTACTGTTATTTTCTTCCTCTTTTCACTTTTGGAAAAATTTGTCTGCACAGTCTAAATCTCCTTCCAATTCAATCAAACAAAAAGTTTCTCACTGTTCTTTGCGCATTTATTTCACTCCACTTGCGTTTCTCATACATATGAAGTAAGGCTGACATACAATTAATTGTATTCAAATATTGGAATTTTAAAAAATAATAAAATATTGGAGTTGGTATAAGTTCCTTGATAAATAAATGAAAAAAAAAATATATTTTAATTTTTATATTTTTCGTTAAATTTATCTATACTCTCTATATTTTTAAATCAATGAATTAGTTCATTAATTTAAAAAAATATCAAAAATTATTTTTTCTTTATATTTAAATTTAACATTCAATGATGGTTTTTTATTATTAATAAATTAAAAGAAAAACTAAATTTGATCACTTATTTTCTAATAGTTGAACTAATTCATTGATTTTGAAACCAATATATTCTTAATTATTTATGGATCACAATTTTAATAAAAAAATCAAAATGATATTTTACTAACATGTGTATTTTTTATTTTTTTTAAAAAAGGAGAGAGGAGAATATGTCCATAAATTTATTTGGAATCCTTTTATTTTTCTTCCCCCAATTATGTAGAATATTAAAGTCTATCTTGAAAGTTCAAATAAGATTCAAGATTCTTGAAGCAAGTTGTCTTCTTTCCTTTCCATTTCAACTTGAATTAATGGTCGTTCACACGTGTCCCCCACCCTTTCTCTTTCTATGTTTTTTCTCAAATATTTTGAATTTTTGGTTTGGAATTTCAGTCCAAGTAGTCGGTGTTATGGAGGAATAAACCCTAGATACCCTTAATTTACCATTCATTGACTCCTTCCTTTTGAATTTTTATTTCAGTCAAGTTTTACAAAGATCCCCATCTTGACCAAATCATCAAATTATAATTAATCATCAAAATAATCACAAGTGCCCCATGTTGTCTACTTATATTAAAGAAACAACCTTTAAATAATTATGAACAAATACTTCCCTACGCAAGTTACAGGAACATTGTAGGAAACCTCGACCTTCTTAATATATACTGCATTGTTATTTCCACAAAAAATTTCAAACACAAACTACATATATATAAACCAAAACTGGGGACAGGGAGAGAGTAGATGTGACACGATTTCTGTAAAATATATGAAGAGGTTTTTCTTTCTTTATATTATTTTCTCAGTAACATATTGGGAAGTTTACATGTATGTAAGAGTGTATGAGACAATTTTTTTATATCATATTTGTTTCATAAATTTTAACTAAATTTGTAAACTTTTATTTCTTTATATTAAGCTGTTTCTTGTACACAGCTTGTCTATGTCTTTCCAATATAACTTGAAGAAAGTGTATTATATATATTTAACTGTGTAGTGTAGTGTCCATAATCACTCTGATAAGCTTTTCTTTAACCAGCTAAATATTGTGGTGTTTCACAAGTTTCAATCTTTTAGGTTAGTTTTGAGACTAATAATTAATCCATGATTTTCTTACACTTAAAACTTTATACTTCTTCTTAAGAATGCATTTTACTTGTATCAAACTCAAATTCTCTTCTACAAACTCAGTGTATTACAAAATAAGCATTACAAATGAAAATTAAATGATGAGTAAAATATATTTTTAAGTATCAGTCTTGGTCTTTCAAATGTTATTTAAATTAATGTTTCCCCTTTATGAAGTGTCATCTAAATAACTTAAAAGATTAAAAGTATGAAAGTGATATATTTCTTAATTAAAAATAATTTAACAAAAAATATATATTATCCTTAGATCATTAATAATGGAGAGTGGTGCTCAAGAGAAAGAGGAAACCTTAACCCCATCATCTAGTACAAAAAAAAATTAAGAAATTAGAACAAGAGTGGAGTATATAATTACGTATAGCTTAACAAGAAAATTCTTCAGGTCATATTAAAGTGCTAACACAATCCTCCATTGTGAGGATATGATTCTTGTCTTACCAATCATATCCTCCGCTAATTATCTTAAATTGTTCCTTCTATCCACTGTCAGAGACATTCATATTTTAGTTTATTTGTTAATTTAATTCTGCTTTCACAATATTATAGCAGTGAGTAAGTAGTATGATTAACATTTCTTGAATTATCCCTAAAGGGTATGTATATATTGAAAAGAAAAAAACCAAACTATTAAAGTTATTGATTAAATTAGATGATACAAAGTACCAAGTTGGTGTAAGTGCCGTGTTTGGGAAGATACAATAACTGGGATTGAGTTGTTTGGCATTAACTTAACTGAAAGAATAAGCATTAAAAAAAGCAATATTTGTTATGATATGATATATCATGTGTGACTGGTGTGGTGAATATTAAGCAGGCAAGGTGTAATCTAAAGGTTAAAATACTTCATTTTGTTTCTCGAATCAAATCTTTGGAAAGTAAACAAGAATATTACGACCTCTGATCGAAAATTAATGCTTCTATATTTTTTTTTATGTAGTTGCTTGCACTTTGGTTATGCTCCATGCCTAAAGTACTCTCATTCTTCAAAAGTAAGATCCCCAGTTTTATTTTTATTTTTCTTCAGTTTTAGTGGGAGAAGTGGCTGAACATATAAAAGAAAACCACCTTAATTTCGATCTCCACGGCTAATCTGTTACATGGAAAGCATGTCATATATGATTCTTCAATCTATGTGAAGGTTTAGAAAAGGTTAATATTGTTGTTTTTACCCTCAAAAACACAAAATCTAGTGAGGGGTTATATCTAGAGCCGACAGAAACACTTGGTAGCTTTTACAAAAGTAATAACAATGATTGAAATCTTTTAGAAATAATGATATTTGAAAAGAATCAGAACATGAAAATTTACAAGTGTAGGACCCAATTTCACATCTCCAAAATATAGCCTCATGTGATTTGTGCTTTCCATATCACAGACTTATTTTAATATGCAGGTCAAAAAGAAAGTGGCATGCATAGGAGGTGAGATCTATCATCAACTCATTAGTGCAAAAAACCCTTAAAAAGCAAAATTCATCAAAGCTCAGGATATCTATTGTTGAACATATTCTCCATTCCTAGATCCATTTTTCTTATTAAAAAATTGTGCATATGGAGAAAAGGATAGAACTCAATCATGTTTAGTCCTCCTCCCAAACCCTCAAATTCCGATTGATCAGAATTGAGAGTATGGCTTCCCGAATCCAATAATATTATGAGATGTGTTGTTTAAATCCAAGTGGGGTTAGGTCCCCTTCAAGGGCAAGTCCACCAAACCATATATGCTTAAACATTCATTTTCAAAGATTAAGGTAACCCATTTGAGTTTCCTTTATAATTAATTTCCCTCTATCCTTGTAACTATTGATTGGTTGTGTTGCATTTTATTAATGGACAATGACATCATTAAGCAAATAAAAGTTTGGCACTTTCTTACCACAATTTATTCGCATGAAGCACAGTGCTTTCCTTCTCAATAAGATAGCTCTAGATCTTATTCCCTTAATGGGTCAGGGTTCTTATTCTCATAAAGATCATAACCTAATACGTGGCTTTTCTTTACCATATAAATTTCCCCTTTAATCATTCCAAACTGTAATCATTGGATCACATTCAATTAACTATTTTTTTTATTCAGTAAAGGAGTCAATTTTATATCTCATCTAGGAACATTCACTATAGTAAACCTCACTTTTCATTACTGAACATCTTTATTATATAATAAAAAGAATTGAATATGTACTACTTAAACTAATTACTCATTAATATTCAATTCATTTTAGACCGTACATAACTTATTCAAAGTATTTATAATGTTACTAGCAGAATTTGGTTTAAGCCATAACGAACTTAATTCTACTTAAAAGAATCTTGGATTTAAATCTTACAAACGATAAAATAGATTCTCTATAGCAACTTTTTCTTGTTAAATAGGCTTACTTTAGGGGTACTCTTAGTTAGGTTTTATATACAATATTATTAAATTCAGTCTAACATGATCCAATTAAAGTGATTTCAGATTAGATTGGATATTTTAGGTTAGTTAAAAGATGATACATAAATCTTATTTTATTATCTGTTCTACACTTTTTATATTCAAAACTTTTTTTCATATAAAACATAGAATTTATAAAAGAAAAAAAAAAGACAAAAGATAAACACTTTAATTTAATACAGAATAAATAAAATTATAGACATATTAAAAAAACTAATATGTATTAAAAAAATTACATGAAGTAATTTTAAGAATAAAGTCCTAAAAATTAGTAACTAATGTTAAATTTATAAAGTAATTGTGTTAAGTATGAGTGAGTAATTAATATCATAAATAAATATATAAATACACACAAGTCCGGTTTGAATAGATTAGAATAGTTTTCAAAATTGGATAATATTTTTTTTCTTATTTGGTTTTCAACTTTTTATTTAGGTTGAGTAAACTATATTATCTTAAAGGTAGTTCTAATATTTAATATTGAATGAAAAAATAAATATACTTAATATCTTGAAAACTTAATATATATATATATATATATATATTTATTTATATTTACCATACAAAGCAAGTAAATGATTTAGTAGTTTCCGCGTTACATTAAATTAATTTATAAACATTCCTAGCCCACCAACTTAATTTGGTATATTTGAAGACCCTACATTCTGTACTAAGAGTTTCATATATGTTTGAAGGAAGGATTATGTATTTTCCTGAAGATTTTAAACATTTGTATTTAATTTCCTTTTCTCTCTATTTCATAAACTATATAAGCGCCGTTAAGTATAAAAAAAAACTAAAAAAACATTGGCTATGTCTTCTTGAGGAACAAGAACAGTTTGACATTTTACGTTAATCTGAATATTCTTGAGCAAAATATTTATTTATTTAATATCTTAAAAACCATGCATTTTCGTGAATTTCTAAAGCATCTTAGGTGAAAATCATCGAAACTAATGGCAAACGAGATTGATTAAGACGGTTTACAAATTAATGTCGCAGCATATACTGGTGTTCCCTAAAATACACACATAATAATCTAATGCAGCTTCTTAGTAGATTTCTATGTTTGCCACAAGATTCAATTCCACAAAGTTACAAACATTTAACTCCAAAACTTAACGTTGGGAAAGGTTAGGACCAGCCAGGTGATTTTCCAAGTATATGAATTTAAGTTTCTAAACCATTTATTATTGTCCTCTGAAACACAACTATTTCTCAGCAACCACCAACCAGCATCTAAGAAAGATCCGGGACAAACACCTTAAACTAGGTTGATTAAACATATAATCTAACAAACACCTTAAACTATGGATTTGGCATTGTCAAGTACGGTTCCAATACAGAGAAAATCATATTCAATTACCTGGATCTAATCAAATTAAGTATATTTTCCACTAATGATATTCCCATAAAGAAGGTTTCCTAGAAGCTAGGTGTCTTCTTGCCGGTAACGACAATGTCAGGGCATAATTTGATTTGCCTAATTGTGTAGTCTACACGTTAATTAATTGATTAATCCTAATGCTCAATATATATGGCTCTGAAGTGGACATCACACTTACTTTTTTCGATTAAGAAAGAGCCATATGCTTAAAGTTGATTTGATTTTGGGTAATTAAAAAGCTTCAACAAATGCTTAAGGTTCTTTCTTCTCAAAGTTTAATTAGCTGGATCAAGCTAGCTACATGCACGAACCTTTCCTACTTCTTTAGAACCAAAAATCTAGTGTGAACTGGGAACTTCAACTCGTTAGGTGTGTAGTTTAATAATGCAACAAAAATTTTTTAGTATGCATATACTTTTGATCGAGTGCATGAACAATGAGGGAAATATCACCCATTTTTGAACAACATTAATTAGGTCAACGCAAGGGCTTTCATGTGGTGCAGTTTTGCAGGTGGTTGGAGGCATTGAAGGGTTTATTATTCAATGAACATGTCAACATGTCTACATAAATTTATCAGAAATGAAAGCTTAAATATTTTTTACTAAGATCAGACAGAATGGTAGTCAAAATTTAGTTCATTCGGATGCTGCCAAAATTAGTTTATTTTTTATTCAAAATAATTTATGATAAAATCTGTTTTTTTTTTTTTTCAAAAACTGTCAATATATATAACAATTTTTAATTATGAGGTATGACTAATCAGAAATAGTTTCTACTAATTTAATAAAATAATTATTATAAAAATTAATAAAGTTATTATGTTCAAACAAATGATATTATAAAGAGAAAAATAAAACGTTTATAATTTTAAAAAATAGGAGACGTGATAGTATTTGATTGGCTGAAGATTGAGCAGACATTTCACTTGTCATTGTACATTTTGAAATCAAGCATGAATGGATGAAAATTATTGCATTAATTAATTACGTCTTCCTTTTCATGAGTGACTTTCCTAGTTAAATCAAAATTAAGATTATTGGAAGAGTAATTAATACATAAACAAATCTATCATTTATAATATGGCCTAAATAGAAATTAATTTATCAGACTAAACTGAGAATTTAAAATTCAAGAAATTTACATAGATTATCTAAATAAAAAAATTTTAAAATATAAAATTTTAAATTAAAGCTTTTCAAATTTCAAATTTTCTAAAACTTAATTTTTTTTATTTAAACACATGTAATATAAACATATTAGTTTACTAGCCTAAAATTGAGTTATAGATGTATTCGATACTATCATGGAATAAAATTAACATTGAGAGTTTATTTAGTCCACATTAAGCTTAATAAATTTATCATTGAATGACCACATATTTCATATGTTAATATAGATAGGTTATCTTTCTACCAAAAAGAACCTACTCTCATCTCAAGTTCATCAAATGTGTATTACACAATGAAATGAAGAGATCATAAAGAGTAATATTATTGTTAAAATTGTAATGATAGACTTTTGTAGGTGTATTAAATGAGAGTGTTTAAAATTAATGAAAAATAAACATTTAGTTTTTATTAAGTTTTTAAAGTTATGAGAAAATTAAAATAACTTTTTTATTTCTTTGAAATTATTATCTTTATAAATCTGAAATATTTTTTTATTTGTTTTTAAATTTTTTTAGATGTTTATGAATGTTGTTTCTTCTCTACATACCCTACTAGTTATGATTTAGTTTAAAGTATGTCTAGGTTGATTTGAGAGAACTTGCTGAATTTAATTATCATTTATATCTTTGAATTTCAAAATTTCTCTTCTTTTTTTAAAGTAGCATGCATGTTAGTTGATGTTGCATGCACCTGGTATTTGTTTAGAAAAGAAGAATTTATGTTTGTTTGGTTCAATAATGAAATATTTATTTGTTAGATCAGCTTTTCTAGAATTAATTTAAAGAATTTTGAGTATGTTATATTCACTCTCTCCTCAAAGCTTACAATTCTTATAAAATAAGATAAGAGAAGTTTAAAAAAACTTAAAATTCTTAGAAAATAAAATATTTAATATAAGAAAAGTTAATATAAATTTCATTGGTATATTGAATTAAAAAAATGGATTAAAATTATTTATCGTAAAGTTGTATGTTTTTATGTAGAAACATGTTGAAATTATGTTTTTATTTGTGGTCTAGATTATGGTTATATATATGAAAGTGATAAATGGATTAAGTTATAAATTTGTATTGTTAATAATTTTACACGGTTCAGATAAAATAAAATAAATAATTACAATAACTAGATTAAATATTTATGATGTGACTTGTTATTAAATTCAATTATATGTAGTTAATAAGTTTTATTTAAAATTATGCTTTAAATTGAAATCTAGTT
This sequence comes from Macrotyloma uniflorum, assembly GCA_016859785.1. Taxonomy (NCBI): domain Eukaryota; kingdom Viridiplantae; phylum Streptophyta; class Magnoliopsida; order Fabales; family Fabaceae; genus Macrotyloma; species Macrotyloma uniflorum. The sequence goes on from BDMB01000015.1 coordinate 1,731,293, forward strand.
AACCAAAACATATTTGATATAAAATAAAATGGATAAGAAAATTATTGAAAATGAAAATAATTGTGACTAAGTTATGATAATTTTGATTTTATTACTTATACATATATTACTTTAGCAGTCTTATTAATCGTTCAAATAATATAAAAATAGAATAAGATCTAGTTTCATTTGAGTGAAGTGATGATACCTGAGAGAAAATAAACTAAATATTTTTATTTCAAAATTTTGTTTGAAAGTGAAAATTAAAATTATAAATTATATAGAAAATTATAAATTATTTTATTGAAATAAATTCAACTAGAACTATAGAAATTATTTTATAAATAATTTAATATATTTATTTATTATGTGAATTTTAAAATTTAGAGAAAAAAAAGTTTTCTATGTAAAATACAGATCAAAATATGGTCTCTATCAAACTTCTTTTCTTCTTTTCTTATTTTACTACTATATTTATCAGGGTGTTATAATATATTAAAAGAAAAAACACTCTAAAGTAAAAAGCAGATTCATAATTGAATTAAAGTCCAATTCAACAACATTTTTTAATGATTTGGGTAGAAGCGTGGATAAATGCATGAAGGGTAATTTTTACAGAAGAAACAAAAATCTTCAATTTGTTCGTGCACAGTCCCTGACTCACTCGGTACCACTAAAATTATCTATTAACAAAAAGACAACCCAAAAGGTATCGAATAGACTCATTTAACACATTTTTATAAATTCATTATTTGTTAGTATTAATGTTTCTGGTTAATTTTGTTTTTTTATTAAATATTTATTTAAATCAAATATAAAAATTAAATAAATTGTGTTTTAATTTAATATAAAATTTAAATTAATTCAAATTAATAGTTTACCGTTTAGTTATTAGATTTTTATTATTATAAAAATTTTAAATATATTTTAAAAAAATTATAAAAAAAATATATTATTAAATATTTTATAATAAAAAATTATTAAATATATAAATATTTTAAAAATAATTTTATTTATATTTTTAATAATTTTTATATATAAATAAATTATGTATTTTTATATTTAAAATTTGTGATAAATTTATTATGATATTTTATAAATATAAATATAAATATTTATTAATTATTATTTAATTTTAAATATATAATTTTATATTTAAATATATTAATAATTTAATTTGATTTAATCTTTTATTTAAATTTTAAATTTTAAATTAAATTTTAAAAAATATATATTTAAAAAATTAAAATAAATATAGTTTTAATTAAAATTTTATTTTTTATTTTATTTTTTAATTATTTTTTTGAATTGATTTGTTTTAAATATTCTTATTTATTAGTATTTAAATTTTTTAATTTTTCAGAAAAATTATTTTATTCTTAATATTATATTATACCCATTAACTCATAAAACTATTTATTGGTAAAATTAAAAACACTTAATATAATATGACGTAAGAATGATATAATGTCAATAAATAATAGTTTAAAAGAGTTTCAAGATGATGTAATACATAACTATTCTATGATGAATTTTAAAAATCTAATGGTTACAAATTTTAAAAATATAAAAAAATATTTCTATAAGAATAAAAACTAAAATACCTTATATTAATATGATGGAAAATAATTATTTAAAAAAATTAAAAAAATTGAAAATAAAAGCATGTTTAAATGATATTAAAAATTGTATTTGTATTTTTTAAAAGTGAAAGTAAGAGAATGGAAGTGAAAGTAAGGGATGAAAGGGAAATGGAATCAACGGACAGGGATTGGTGAGGAAGGGGATGAGAAAGGAGGTACGTTGATAGGGTGGAAACAAAAAGGGTGGGTCCCAGATCCTTAAAAGTTCACTTTACACGCCACCCTCCCTGCGAGCGTTGCAGCGTATCCTACGCTCCATGTGTGGTGGTCTGGAGGGGAAAAGACGAGATTGGGGCGGATGAGAGAATGGTTTGGAGGGCAAATCGGGGAATAAAGAGAGTGAGAAGGTTTGGGTGGCATGGAGGGAGAGAGGAGTTGTCGCAGTCATAAAAGGAGTTAGTGCAGTGCAGAGAGAAGGCATGACTGAGGGAGCAAAGCGTGACACACTCGTACATCTAAACATTGCCCTCATTGTACTAATGTACTCTTTTGCCACAGACTTCCACACTGTTCCAAAACCACCTACTTCATCTTTTTTTATTTTCTTAATCACTTTTTTCAACCCTCTTTCATTTTTTCACCTGATTTCATACCATCACACTCCTTCATAACATATCATATCATATCATTCATAAATTGAAGAACTCATTTCTGTTGTAAAAGAAAATTGTAAAAGATTTGAAAGATTGGCGAAAACATTTGATCTGTAAGTAAGGAGTTATTAGATGAATTTAGAAGTAGAATAAATGGTTAACAGTGATATCATAAAATGACAAAAGAAATAATTAATATTAAGATTTAGAAGATCTTAGAAGGAGGACAGGATTGAAGAATGATAAAATGGAAAATGAGAAATGAGAATGAAAGAGAGGGTTGAGTTGGATGGAAGAAGAAGAGGCCATACTGAGATACTGATACTGATACTGTGTACTGAGTGCCTAAAAGCAATGTATGAGAGCCACTTATGGATGGGCCTCATGTGCCCTTTCACACTCTGAGTCGCATCACCAGACAATGTCGCGCCACACGACCCCCCACGTGTCAGACATCCTAACCTGATTTTTTACTGTTCCCACGTTAATTTGTCGTCCCAGGATGTCTCTCCCCACGCGCTTCCAACTTCTCCCATCCCTCACCGCCCAACCCAACCTGACACAGACACAACACAATACAACACACACCAACACACAACACATCTTCTATCTCCCTCACTCCCATATCACCACACCACCACGCCCTCTCTTCCTACCACCCACCACCACCACAACTACTTCTCATACATTGTCTTTTCTTTCCAACTTAATCTATTTATTTTATTAATCTCCTATCATATTTTACTTTTAGTTTTTTTTTCTCATTTTTTATGATTAATGTTTAAAATGTGAGTGTTTATGATTTTAGAATTTAGGGTTTATAGCTGAAACACTTTATTTATTTATTTATGAATCATGCAATGCAATGTTCTTTAACTGGAATCAAGAATTATAAATAATTTATATTTTATTTTATGTTTTATAGGTTTTGTGGGTCAATTTATCATTTTATAACATGTACGCCTTATCAATCCTGTTCTTATTTTTCTTCTTAACATATCAATATCTCAATTCAGTCTAAAGTTATGGTTTTCAACTTTTTTTATTTATTTGACGAACTAATAGTCTTTTCTTATTTTAAATAGGTTTACTTACTTTCTTACAGTGAATAAGTGGTAGAAGTTAAAAAAAATATATTTTCATTTTATTTTTAGAGGTTTTGGAATCATGTTGTAAATTTATCATTTTATGATATGTAAATCAGATATAATAGATCAATTTGACAGTCTTGTCTTTATTTTATGAGTAATGATATTTTCACAATGCATTTTTATTTATAATTATTTGATAATCAATTAAAATAATATAATAATAAAAATAAAACACAAAATTTTGTCTCAACTTAAAATAAGTTTTCTGTATCAATTTGTTTGTCTTCGAAATTCTATTTTACCTCTTCGACAAACCGATAGGTCAATCCATCCCAAAGTGAACTTAGTTATGATTTTTTTTTTTTTATATTATTCCTTTGACAAATTGACTTTTTTTTATTACCTAAAAAGAGATAAAAGTTTAATAATAATAATAATTTAAAAATATTTTTTATTTACATTATTTTTCTTATTTTTTTCAACACGTCATTTTATGACATGTTCACTAAATATATTGGTCAATATGTCAGTCCTACCTTCATTTTACCTCAAACCAATTTCTTAATCTTAATCCATCCTAGAGTGAAATTAGTTATATTTCTTTTAACTTACTCATATAACAAGTGCATTATTATCTTTATTTTATAATAAATTGGCTTGTTTTATCACCCTGAATAAGAAATTATATGATAATTATTAAATTATTGAAAATAATTTACATTTTTTTTAGGTTTTGCAGATAAATTTGTTAACATACAATTTTATAACATGTGTATTACATATATTAAGTCAATCAGTCGGTCTCACTTTCACTTTATGTAATTGACAAACCCACGTGTCCATCCATTTCATAGTAAAAGTAAGTATATTTTTTCTATGTATTTTCTTTGAACTATTTTGTTTATACAATACTTATAATATTTGTTACTTGTTTTGTCAACTGAATAAAAAATAAAAATTAAATAATAAAACAAAAATATTAGAAAAAATAGTAAATATAATGTGAGATGATAGAAAAAAATAAAAAATAAAGCATAGTATTTTAAAGAAGTAAATTAGAGAAACATATTCTTATATGGAGAGGAAACAGTGATGTGCTATAAAGTTAGAGAAATAAGAAGTATTGAGTGGTGGGTGATTCATGGTTGGGGTCACTTTTGAAAAAATATTGGTGGGTCTAATCTAGTGGGAAGTCACAACACTACCAAAATGACACTAAGACTAAAAAGGATATATTACTAGAGACTGATTAAACTTGATTTAGACAAGGGCTATGCTTCGATGCTCTGTAAGATCTTCTGTCCCTCACCAATCCTATACAACATTTTTTTAAGATAAACCTTTTTTTAATTATTTTCACTAAATATTTCTCAATTTTCAATTTTTAATATTGTTTTATTCTTCCTTACCTTATTCGATTAAACAAGTTGTAAAAAAAAAAACTAATAATGATTCTATTACAGGATTGTTATTAAGAGAGTTTGATGTGTTTTCCAATAGAATTTTAGTGGGATGTCGAGTAATTGTAAATATACTTAGCAAGAAGTAAAATCCATATATGAATATTTATGAATTAAAATAATAAATAATTTCTATTATTAATAGAAATATTCTAATAATAATAAAAATTATTCATTATTTAAAATATGAAATAACTTTCTATTTATTGGATATAGTATGTATATGAAAAAAATTATTTAATATTAAGTTTGAAATGATATCTAAAGAAATAAGTGAAAAATATAGATATAAAATTAATATTATTTATTGATGTAAAATTATTTAGAGAGTTGTTAAATTATTTATGTTATCAAAATACTTAGGAGGAAGGAGACACTAGTTAGTTTTTTTTTTTTTTTATTACCAAAGTTGAAATGTAGTCATATTCAATTTTATGTCTTTTACTTTCTTATTGTGATTGTGTCACTCTAACTTGTAATTTAGTTTGATATTGGGAGTCTCATTTATATTTTTATGTGAAAAATAAAGGTTATAAAAGGTAAACTTATATGTATATTATGAATTTGTATTTATTTGATTTGAAAGAAATTATATATATATATATATATATAGAGAGAGAGAGAGAGAGAGAGAGATTAGTATTTTCCAATCCAATCAAACTCTTTTATCACATCAATGTTCTTTCTTATCAGCATCTCTATATTCTAGAATGAACATTAGTTATCATTTTCAACATATTTAACATTAGTTAATTAAAGAAATGCTAACAAGACCAACTATTTAATTCTTTTAAAAATTATATATAAGTTTTTTTAATCAGTTATAAATTTATGGAAGTAATGCTCCAATGTATTATTTTTAATTTTAAAAAAAAACTAAATCTAAATGTATAATAGATTAAAATTGTTCTTTATCTTTTTTATTATTATTAAATTTTATTTTAGTTTTTTATCCTTTAAATTTAGATAAATATTATCATTTTCTTATAGTGATGATTTTTTGTTGGAAATAATATTAAATTATTATATTTAACTAATTTAAATTACAAAATTATACATATTAGATTCATTTGTGTGAAATTTGTGGAACTCGACTAATGACAAAAACTAAAACAAAATTTCACAATTAGATAAAGATAAAAAAAAAAATATAGAAAAGTTAAAAAATGTAAATAAACCTTAGGAATATTAATTTTGTTAAATTTTTTTTTTTTTTAATCCACAACTACCTATGTTTCCTATATTGATATGGTGGTGAATAACAGATAAAATTTTATTCACTAAGACACGTAAAATATAATTGCTAACATGTTAATGCCATTTTGTAAATTTGTGAAGGATTGCAGGTTTGTTAAAATAGTAATTTTTTTAATATCAGTCCTGAGAGTTGAAATTAAAGAAACAAAAGTTTAATGATTTTATTATAAAATAAAAAATTTATTTTATTAATAATAAAAAATCTAAAAAATATTTATTTCTTTAGTTTTAGAAAAAATATATCTGTTTACTTTTATTTTCTTAAGGATTAATGCTAATAAAATTGTTAAAACAAATAGGGTGTTTTTCACGTTTTCTCTCCTTATTGTAAAATGGGAAAATATTAATATAAATTTATACATATCCTAAAGAGGATGAAAAACATTAATAAAGAGGGAATAATTTAGTAACAAAGTTCGTATTTTCTTAAAATTGAAAGCTTTTGTTGTGAATTTTTAAAAAAAGTATTTAATAGTTTTCATGATTGTTAAAAGGAACAAATTATTTTTGGGCAAGTTTGATAACTTTTATTACTCCTTGGATATATATATTTTTTATAAAAATATATCATTAAATATGAGAAAATAATATTACCATACTTTTGAATACATTATTCCAAACATTTTTTTTTTCTGAATTTATTAAAAATGATTTAAATCTCACTTTTTACTTATTGAGTTAGTTCATGATTGTTTAGCTTTTAATTGTTAATTACATACATATACTTTCTAATTCTCTATATAAACAAAATTACAAAGAGTAAGTAAATTATTAATTCGTGATCACATTATTTTAGAAATTAAAAAGAGATCTTATTTAAACTCAAGTTTGTCAGGACTCCAAGCTTACTTTAATATTATTATTTAACTCATATTTTAATTTGAATTTTGGATTGGTTTAGTAGTCAATATGTTTTTTTAGTAATTTTTTAAAAATGTCAAAATTATATTATTGTCTACTCAATCTGTTCTAAGAACCAATTAAATTATGATTTTGACTATCAAGATATTAATATTGAGTTACTTCCAAAAACATTTTGACTAGTATTTTCATATGATCATTCTGTTTGATTTGTTTTGAATTAGATAAATTTTGAAAATTAAATTAGAATTTCTAATTTTAAAAAATAAAAGACTGAATACTATATTTTGAATCAAAAGAGAAAATACACAAATTGAAAAAATAGAAAGACAGAAATTGTATTTTCAGTTTAAAGATTAATGTGGGGATGTTTTAAGATTTCAGAAATTAAAATAATTATTTATTGTAAAAAATGTTAAATGAAGATTTGTAAGTAAAAAAAAAAAATATAGTGAAAGATTGTGGTGGTTGCTGAGGTATTAAATGCAATTAGACCCCTATAACCTATTAGTAGATGACGTGGTCTTAAATTGAGACACCATGAGACTAAAAAGAACATCTGAGATCAATTCTGAACAGTGTGTGTCTGATGTCGCATCCGGATCCTCTCACATCTCTAATGCCCAAACAAATAAACTGTAACTCATACTACTACTTCTTCTAACCCTTCATTTTCTTCACAATTAAATATTAGTAGAAATCTTAACATTAAAATGAAGAATGTTCAAATATTTTTGTCATGCAGATAAGAACAGAAAAAAAGTATATTTTATAGAAATAGGGAGATATCATAAAAAGAAAATAATTATTTAGTATTTAAGTTTTCATGATAAAAGAATAATTTGCATGAAATGAATGGAAAGACAACAGAAGTAAGAAGTGAGGTAAAAGTTATGGAAGTATATATTCTAATTCTTGTGTTGAGGGAAAGAGAAAGAGAAAGAGAGAGAAAGAGAAAGAGAAAGAGAGAGAAAGAGAAAGAGGTGGGTAAAAGCAAATACCCTATACACAAAAGGGCGCGTGCATTATTCACCCACCCAATCTAGGAACTTACTTTTCGATAGATTTCGTCATGCAATCCTGACGACGGCGCAGTTCTAAACATTTCCTCCAAAAAAAAATACTGATGTACTTACTACATTCTAAAAACTCCCCCATTACTTTCATTCATAACTTTCTAACCCCCATTCAATAAAATCATACATACACCTTTTCAACATCACAGTAACAATAATTAATAGAGAATTACTTCTAAATTTACGTTTATTAATAATAATTATTATTATTATGATGATGACTGATGAATTCCTATCATTAATTTTCAGTTATATACCATTTACTAGGTTAGTAGAGTGTGTGCGTGCGTCTTCTAGTATGTAACATAACATAAGATAACATAAGCAGAAGTATAATAACTATAACGGTTATGATTTTACCAATAGCAGTTTCACTTGGTTTTGCCCCTATATATATTCATGAACCAACATCTCCCATACTCACTTCTTCCTTCGCTTTCCAAACTAGAAAGAAAGAAAGTCTCTTCCTTCCTTCAATTCCTCTCTGCTCTTTCAATTTCTCTCTTCAACATACACACAGAAACACTCACTCACTCACTCACTCACTCTCTTCTCTCAACTGAAGAAGAGCATGACAAGCCACATTGATAACCTGTGGGTGTTGGCCTTGGCCTCCAAATGCACTCAAGAGAACATTGCATGGTCACTTTTGATCATGGCCTCACTCTGGCTCACCATGGCTTTCTTCTACTGGTCTCACCCTGGTGGTCCTGCTTGGGGCAAGTACTACTCCTTCCATTACTGGAAAAAAACCACCTCAACCTCAACCTCAACCAACAACCTTAACCTTTCCTCGGATACTAACAAAATCATTCCCGGTCCCAAAGGCTACCCTATCATCGGGAGCATGAACCTCATGATCTCCCTCGCGCACCACCGTATCTTTGCGGCGGCCAAGGCATGCAACGCCAAGAGGCTCATGGCCTTCAGCCTCGGGGACACACGTGCCGTAGTCACGTGCCACCCCGACGTCGCCAAGGAGATTCTCAACAGCTCCGTTTTTGCTGATCGTCCAATCAAGGAATCCGCCTACAGCCTCATGTTCAACCGCGCCATCGGCTTCGCTCCCTACGGCGTCTATTGGCGCACTCTCCGCCGCATCGCCGCCACGCACCTCTTCTGCCCCAAGCAAATCAAGGCCTCAGAGCTCCAGCGCGCCGAAATCGCCGCCCAAATGACCCTCTCCTTCCGGAACCGCCTCGGCGGCTTCCAGCTCCGCCAGGTTCTGAAAAAAGCGTCTCTGAACAACATGATGTGGTCGGTGTTTGGACAGAGATATAAGCTGGACGAGGCAAACGCAGAAGTGGAGGAACTTTCCCGGTTAGTGGAACAGGGATACGATTTATTGGGTACCCTTAATTGGGGTGACCATATCCCTTTTCTCAAAGACTTTGACCTCCAGAAAATCCGGTTCACTTGCTCTAAACTCGTCCCCAAAGTGAACCGGTTCGTTGGTTCAATCATCGCCGACCACCAAGCCGACATAACCCAAACCAACCGCGATTTCGTTCATGTTTTGCTCTCTCTCCAAGGTCCCGATAAATTGTCTCACTCCGACATGATTGCTGTCCTCTGGGTAAGTCTAATTTAATTCCCACCAAAATAAATAATATAAATTTAACCTTAAGAGCTTAATTGCTACTACATCATATGTTAAATAAATGTGTTATCATTTATGTAGGGTTATTTTATTTGATTGTATTCTATGTTACTAATTTTTAATTTATTTTTGGGGGGACAGGAAATGATATTTAGGGGGACCGACACGGTGGCGGTTTTGATTGAGTGGATACTAGCAAGGATGGTGCTTCATCCCGAGGTGCAAAGGAGGGTACAAGAGGAGCTGGACGAGGTGGTCGGTGTTCGGGGTGGTGGGTCACGTGCTTTGACGGAGGAGGACGTGGCGGCGACGGTCTATCTCCCTGCGGTTGTGAAGGAGGTTCTGAGGCTGCACCCTCCAGGCCCGCTTCTCTCCTGGGCCCGCCTGGCCATCACTGATACGACCATTGATGGGCATCATGTGCCCGCGGGGACCACGGCAATGGTTAATATGTGGGCCATAGCACGGGACCCGGAGGTGTGGGAGGACCCACTTGAATTTAAGCCCGAGAGGTTCCTGAACTTGGAGACCGAGTTTTCTGTTTTCGGGTCGGATCTGAGACTCGCTCCATTCGGATCGGGTCGGAGGACTTGCCCCGGGAAGACTCTGGGTTTGAGCACCGTGACCTTCTGGCTGGCGAGTCTCTTGCACGAGTTTCAATGGCTACCGTGTGATGAAGCCAATGGGGTTGATCTAACGGAGGTGCTCAGGCTCTCTTGCGAAATGGCTAACCCCCTGAATGTTAAAGTGCGCCCTAGGCGTGGACTAAGCACTTGAAATAATAATAATGATAATCATCATAATAATATTTAAGCCTATCTAAGTTATTAACTTGAAACTCTTTGTTTTAATGGGAAGAAAAAAAGAAAAAAAAGAAGGGAAGGTTTTGCATGTGGCAGGGGGTTTGGTGGGAGGTGCATGGCCCTTCGGAGCCACTAAATGTTAAGTGAATGGATGATGAATGAAGGTAGAAGAAGGTTGAGTTGGCTCTGTCTCTATATTATGGGTCATCAGGTTTTTCTCTTTTTTTAAGGTTTTTGTTCTTTTTTGGTTTTTTAAGTTGGCAGTCAAGTCTGAAGTTGTTCGGTTATCAGAAATTGGAAAATATCTATTTCCATTGTAAATATTGCTGAAATTAATACAAGTTTTTAAGTTCGGCTCTACCATTGAAATAATCTGTCGTTAAAAACTAAAAGGGGATGACATCAATGGAACTTATAGTACAAAATTCAAATGAAATTTATTTATCATGTCGTCATCATCATCATCATCTATAACACATACTAGATGTCGTAGTAGTACACTGGTACATACATGGCAGTTCGAGTTTTTAGCTATAGACAGACAATATTGCAGACGTGATTACGTCATAATTGTAAGTAACGGATTACGGATTGGCATACGACAGTGAAGCTTAATTGGACAAAAAAAACTTAATTTGAATTTTCTGTCTATAAATCTATCTAATCTCTACTACTACTTATGTTTAATGAGTGAGTGTGATACATGGTTGAAGCAGTTTTGTGGTGGGTCCTGTATTCATATTTTACCCTGTTTTTGGTTTTCATGATCTGTCCATTCTGTTGTATTTTATATAAAAAAGATGATAAATTAAAGAGTGTATGTAATTATTTAAGGAATTGCCTGAGGAGAAGGTCAAGTTGTTGATGTTATATGGTTGAGTATGGAATTGCAAGTTGGAGAGGTGATTTATGTATGATGTAGGAGTTGTCAATTAAACTAAAATTTTGAATGATATTGGGAATTTGGCAGGATGCAGTGACATACACAAACCTTGGCCTGATCTGGCTCTACACAAAGTACATGGTTCCCTCAGCTTTCTAGTTCCTTGGCAATTGTGACTCTTATGCACAACGACATGTTCATTACTATGGGTGGGGGCATCACTGGTTTCTGTTTGTCCTCACCCTCCTACCACCTATGACGGTTTACACCACAAACTCTTTCTTTGTCATCACCAATTGGACCACATTGATCTCTATATGTTCAATTTTCAAGAGAGAAGTATTTTAGACTTCAACTATATATGTAATTGACAGCACAGAGAGAGGTACATCTTACTCCAATTTAGCACATACACTAGAGGGAATGTTTTATTATTACAATGCTTTTTATTAATCTTTTTTCCCCTTTTGGTCAATTTCAATTTCATTTTATGTAAAGTGGGTTTGCCCTCATTTCAATAAACTTGTTACTATCATGATGGTATGATAGGTAAAAGGGTCTCAAAATCATTAATACTAACAAAATTTTCGGCAATTTTGTGTACATATAGTTCCTTATAACCATTTAAGTCAAACCAAATTAGTTGACCATGGTCTTCAATTATCCTATTCTTGTCAACTTCAACTTTATTCCCCTATTTTCTTTCTATCCTTTGTTCATTCGCATAAGCAGAGAGGTGGCTTTTTTCTCTCTCAATTCCTGTTCAAGAACATGGCGTTTCATTTCAAGTCATTGCAGTTTTGCAATCATAGAAAATTATTTTCAGCTAAAAAATTGACTCTTCTTCATTGTTGTGAATTTGTATTCCAAATCCCTTCAACTATAATAAGAAACTTGTTCAGATAAGAACTATCAGCAATTTTGTTCACTAGTAGTGAACCCTAAGGATAAGAACTATGGCTAGCTAGTTCATCAAAACTCACACGTTTATCATCTTAATTGGGCCCAAGTGTAGTGACATGTCTTGGATAAGAATCCAAATTCATTGAATATCTTGTTCCAACTTTTTAGGAAACAAAATTAATACTGCATTGAAAAATTCCAATTCTATGAAGGACATAGAAAAATATACTCATACTTTTATTTTGTCTAACTTAGGTTTTCTCTCACGTTTTTTTCTTCTTCTTTATTAATAATAAGAATATGCCTTATTTACTCAGTGTAGCATACAATGAATCAGGGCTGCAATAATTCTTGATAAGTAGATCTCTCAGTTGAATTAGCTTAAAGCAAGTCTAGGTTGTAGAGGTTAAAACCCATATCACTATAGAAAATTTTCAAATACTTATAGTAAAGTTACTAAAAATGTTCTTTACATAACATCATTACACTGATTGGTATTTATTAATTATAGAAAAAAAATGTGCTTTTGAATTTCCCATATGGCCATTATTTTAAAATAACATTTGGAAATTCAACAACATAACACACGTATTAGGAGGAGTCAGTTTTGTCTTTCAAGGTTGACAAACTAGGAAACCATGACACCAATCATGTAATGTAATGATGTAAGTCTAATTGTGTTCAATACCCACACTTAGTTCTTATTGAAGCAAAAAAATTACCTATCCTCATTTTCATCTTCCCTTTCTATTACCTCAATAGAAAAAAAATCCATGCTTTAAAAAATATCTCTTTTTCTCATTTATTTATTATTATTTTATTAAATGTCATTTTAAAAGAAATAAAGATTCATAAAAATACACAAAATAGTTTATATTATTATAAAATTGACAATCCTAATTAAAAAATATCATAAAATAATAACTAGGCACTTGGAGACGATTAAGTACTTCTAAAATTATAACATTTATTTATTATAAAAGGTACCATCTAATTAGTAAAAATTTCTATGTAATAATACATAAAAAAACATTGAAAATTTATCAAATTTTAATTATTGGTTCCCCATTGACTAATTTGCTATATGATCATATATATATATATATATATATCTTTTTTCTTTTTCTTTTTTTACATTTATAATAATATTTAAAAAAAACAAGAAATTAAATGATTAAATTTCACATAAATAAATATTACAACAAATTTAATACTAATTTGGTTATACTAAAAAAAATCAAACTTAATCATAACTATATAATCAATTAGAGTAAAAAGTAAGGTTTGTAAATTGGTAGGAAGTAAACCATTTTTATACTTATTAAGCTATCAATACCAAATGAATATTCGAAAGTGGAATGCTTTAAATGTCCAAAGAGCTACTATGAACAATAATTTTTGCATGGAGAGCTACTATGGACAACATATAGGCAAAAGAGGTCCTGTCCAAAAGAAATATAAATGTGGGAGAAAATAATTTTTGTTCTTTTTGCCAGACACAGGTGGAATCCTAGTTGCATTTATTGTTTAATTTTAAATTCTCATATAAGGTGTGGCAAGAATGATATGGATGGGTAGGGTTGCAACAGGTGATGCCAAAAGATTTTCAAGACAAATTTTAACAACATTCTCATATAGTAAAAGGTGATAAGAAGAGAAAGACATGGATGGTGATTTGGTTAGAAATGTTCTATTTGGCTTTCTAATGAAGTAAACTTTAGAAAAAGACAATTATGTATATGTTGCAGATGGTAGACTCTTAAATTCAGAGTTTTGAAGTGGACCAAAGTCAGGTTCAGTAGTTGTAGTTTTTATCTGTATCACCCTTTGATTTGTATTGCTGCATTTAGATGAGAATGTGCTGTCATATGGATTTTTCATCTCAGATGAGCCTCATTTCTTAGACTTCTAATTCAATTTAAGTTTTTGTTAAGATTTCGAATTAATGTATGTGAACAAACATTAGGATGAGACACATCTGTTACATATTTATTGGTTTTTAATGGTTTGAAATGTGTCAGTTTCCACATTTTCAACAGAAACCATGGTGATATAACTTGGCATCATACAGATTAAACTAATACAATTATTTAACACCTGTACGATAAAACGAAGATTATAAAAAGTGGTAGCTGAAAGAATAAAAGAAAAACTGCCCCAGCATTTTTCCTTGTAAAGATTTATCCGAAGACATGAAAAAAATGAAATCTTATACTACAGAAAGGCTATGAAATATGAATGACAGTGACATGAGTTGAAGATAGAGAGAGTCTTTATCCTATTCCTGTCTCATTAACGAAAAAAAAAAATCTGGCGGCATATTCATCCCAAATACTTTATAGTTTATCCTTTTGTATGATAGAAAAAGAAGAAAAGAAAAGAAGGTAAGTGAGAAAAATTACTGATAAAAAAGCAAAAAAAAGGAAGGTAGATTACGTTGTTGGAAAAAGAAGGTGAGCTCAAATATGCAATTGACAACATAACAAACGGGACAAATTGGTTCGTGGGTCGTTTGGCACATATTTGGGCCAAACAAAGTGGGACAAACAAGATTTTGCGTTTGGTTATTGCCCTCTAGCTCACAAAGGAACATGGGTCCAATGATGTCTACACCTAAATGACACATTTTGTCACGGGGATTCATTCAGTGGGGACCGAATCTTAATCTTTATACTCTTTCATCTATCTATACCTCTACCGTCACTTTTCTTACAATTATAACGGGTCTACACCAGATTCACCATGATTATCAATATTTCTTTTTTATTTATAAAATACCTCCAAAATTTCATCCTTTTTTTTTCTTCTACTTTATTGTTAAAACCTACTAAGACCAATCTAATTCTCAGAAATTTAATGATTTTGTACAAAATTCTAGCTTTAAATCTTCGTTACAGCTGTTATAGAAACCTATTTTTGAATATCTTAGCCCTAACATAAGGTCAATATGCTAAATAATAACATTTATAACAGAGGGTTAGATCCTCAGCTTATCAAGCAAACAAAAAGGATCCCAATGCCAATGAATATCTTCCAGACTATTTTCATGTCAAAATTCTGTTAATCTCTTTGTAGATGTTAACAATTTTTTTGAATATGTAAGGAAAAAGAGATAAACATAATTTTCACGTAATATCGTCAACATAAGGTCATTCCCAAAAAGGATAGATGTTTCTACTTTCTAAGTGTTTGCTGCCATTAAATGATTCAGTCTTTTTAACTAAAACTATTTATCCAGCTCTACAGAATTGAACATGGAACACAATACACTGGAAGCGTGTTAGTGTCAACCTCCCCAACAAAGTATGTTTGCATCATCTCAATTGCTACATCACTGTGGTGAATATCTTCAAATTCAATGGTGGCATCCTTTCCTGTGTAAAAACCAAAACATTCTTTAGCCCATGTCTATTATTTTCTGTTTCTTTATTCATTAGTTTTTTTCTTTCTTTTAGAAACTAGGCCATAGGAAATAGATTTTGATTGCATACTATTGGCATTAACTGACCAAGATAAACTAAATACCTGTCGCGGTCACTAAAACTTCATCACCTCCTGGATGATCATCCAAAAATGGGGTGACATCATACACCTGCCACGATGGATCGCATGTTAGGTAAATTATTTTTATCTATATACAGTCCTAATATTCGTAAGACAAATCTCAAGGGACATCTACTTAAGCTTCTATAGCAATTATAAAAAGGAAATAGAAGGATAAGTAAAGAAATTAGGGGCCATGGCAAGTTGGAGTATGTATTTGACATCAAGAAATAAAGGTTAAAATTAGTATCTCATTCTATCTAGAAAGGTTTCCCCCTTCTACTGGTTCTTTCTGCAGTGCGAGTATAATTAATCAACTCAATTGTCAGTATGTGAGTCTAAAAGGAAATATACTATATATATATATAATTTCCCACGTGTATTTCTTCAATGTTGTTTATGATATGATCTATATAACTTTATAAGCTCAATGGCATTACAGTACCTAAATTTCCTAAAGTAACCACTGATGAGTTGATCTTTCTCTAAGACTACAGACAATCTAAATAGAACATTGACACAATGACCCGGTTGCCATTCACGTAAATAATTTACATTAATGATATTAACAATAAGGAAATTTTTTTCCTTTGCTGATGATAACTAAGAATGGAAGAATCAATGTCATCTTGATTAGATAGAGCTGGTGGCGTGGTGTGGCATCCCTCAATAGGATTGAAAACATTATAGGCTTTATGTAAGGACAGGAATGAACATCGATTGCCAGAGAAGATAGTATTTGAAAATTGAAATGAAGAGTTTTTTAGCAGCATAATTTTTTCATTAGAAATCACAAAAGATGGTTATGAGAAGGAGTTGAGGTATTTAGGAAAGATTGAGGTTCTGAGTGCTTGAAGAGGGGGTCATGGATGCAGAGGTGTGTTATAACAGGATTTAAGTGTTAATAGGATGAATTAGGAGTTTACCTTAGTTTTTGATAAAGAACCAAAAGTCCTGCCTCAGCTTTCTGAGTGACATCATTTCATCCTACGACTTCTCAATTAATAAAATATTGTAGACAATCTATTGGCTTAAACCCATAAATGATTACTTTTATTATTGAGGTACTATAAACACAACACATAAGTATGAGAATCTCTGTTCATTATTGTGGGAAGGCATAAAATTACTGTTGAAAGAATTTTGGATTACTTTTTATATCAGAAATTCTAAAATCTAAATGCCATACTCAACTTTTTATTATTTTTCAACATGGGCAATTTTTATATTTTAATATATTGAACCTCAAACCACCTACCCCTCACAGTATCATTCAAATCAAGTTATTCAACCATAGATTATTCAAACATCAGATTCATCCAAGAAAATAGATCTTGAATCAAATGATGACAGAAACTGAATTCAGATCACAAAAACTGACCTTCCCATTGACTATAATCCAACAATCCTTCTTGTGATTGTGCTTGGCCACCTCCTCAAAGGTAAAAGTTTTGGTATTTGAACCCATAGCTGACAAAATGGAAAAAGATTTGTTTAATACTCAAAAAGCCAATAAATTTTCAGATAACTTAGGCTTAAAAATGGAGAAAAGAAGAAAGGCACAGTCATTGAAAGCAAAATGTTAGAAGGAAATTTCTTACAGGCTGCTGAGGACAGAAAGGAGAAAATGGTTTTTCTCTGACAGTACTTTGACCAGTGAGTTCTTTCTCTCTTCCAACAACCTAAGACAAACACTATATTTATACTTGTACATTTGAAAATTCCAAGACTAAACTGCATTTATTTCTCCAATTTAAAAGGAAATTTTGTTTTATTTATTACTCTTTTTTAATCCTTAATATAAATCATTTTTATATTAATCATACACATTAATAAAAATTTATTTTATTTTATTTTTAAAATAATATCATCAATGTAGTAATTTTTTTATTGATATTGATTAAATATTCATATTTATAATATTTAATCAAAATCTTACTCTATAGAAATTATAAAATATCTTATAAAAAATCATTAGTTTCTTGTAAATTATATTTTATATTAAAGATCACATGAAACATAATCTTTATTTTAAAATTTTCAAACATTTTTTATTATAAATAATTGAAAGACAGTAATAATCGTGATATTAAAAAGTTTAAAATAACTTATAAAAGCATTCATTACATTCATTAAAATATGTATTTTATACTGCAGAAAGACTATCAAATATGAATGACAGTGACACCAGTTGAAGCATGAGTGTTTATCCTATTCCTGTCTCATTAACGAAAAAGAAAGAATCTCGCGGAATATATTCATTCCACGTACTTTATGATTTATCCTTTTCTATGATAGAAAAAAAAAAGGGTAAGCAAATTTACTGATAAAAAAGCCAAAAAGAAATGGTATGTAAATTACACTGTTAAAAAACGATCTGGAAATCATCATATCTTATGATTTATACATCTACTTTCACTTTTTAAACATTTATAACGGGTCTACAATGGATTCAATATTATTATCAAAAAATAATTTTGATTTATAAAATATGTAAAATTTCATCCTTTTCTTCTTCTTAAGGGTGGTGTATGAGACAAATTTATTCACCGAAGCAAGTTCTACAGCCAAATTGACGTGCTTAATAGATTGAGGGTGGGTTAGAGGAAGAATATGTCAAACTATTTTGCGGTTGTTTTAATGAAAATTACTTTTACAAATAAATAAATAAATAATTCCCATACCTAGGAAAAGTGGTGCTGAAAATTCGTAAATGGTAGATTGATTAATGCTAAAACCTACTAAGACCAGTCTAATGCTGAAAAATTTAATGATTTTGTACAAAATTCTAGGTTTTAAATCTTGTTACAGCTGTTATAGAAAGCTGTTTTTAAATATCTAAGCCCAAAGACAAGATCAATATGCTAAATAAACAGAAATCATATAGCCCAAGAACAATAACATTGATAGATCTTAGCTTACTCAACTTTATCAAGCAAACAAAAAGGATCCAAATGAATCAGCCAGACTATTTTTATCTAAAAATTGTGTTAATCTCTTTCTAAATGTTAACAATTTTTATAATACAGTCTCATATATTTAATGTCTATGGAAAAAGAGATAAACATGATGTTCACGTAATATAGTCAACACAAGGTCATTCCTTAAAAAAGGATAGACGTTTCTAATTTTTAAGTGTTTATTGCCACTAAAAGATTCAATCTTTTTGACTAAAAACTATTTATCTAGCTCTACAGAATTAAACACGGAACACGACAGATAATAGCATAATCTGCACTCCAATTACTAGGTTTAATAAAATCTATTTCATGAGAAACTAGTTGAGTCCAAATGAACAACTAGCATAACTGAGAAAAAGAGGCCACAGCACATCAATAAAACAAAATTAATCCCTGCATGATATTTGATATAGCCAAATACTTTTAAATGATACCCAAAAAAGTAAAAAGAAAAAGAAACAACACTGCCGCAACTCTATTACGAATAATAGATGCACTAAAATTTTATGGCCACAGATCATATTCAATTTTCTGATTCAGTGGACTTGTTTTTCTTGCCATAGTACTGCAGAGCAAATGCAAGGCCCAATATCAGCAATGGCACTAGGTACTGTAAGATCTTCACAAATCCAGAAGACTGATTGTTGTGGACAGGTGCTACTTGTATTGGTGGGCGTGGACTCTTGCTGGTAACTTTCGTTGGAAGCGAGGTGGTGTCAACCTCCCCAACAAAGTATGTTTCCATCATCTCAACTGCTGACTCACTGTGGCCAATATCTTCAAAATCAGTGGTGGCATCCTTCTCTGTATAAAGATCAAAACATTCTTTAGCCCATGTCTATTATTTTCTCTGTTTCTTTATTGATTAATGTTCTTTCTTTTAGAAACTAGGCCAGAGGAAATACATTTTGATTGCATACTATTGGCATTAACTGACCAAGATAAACTAAATACCTGTCGCGGTCACTAAAACTTCATCACCTCCTGGATGATCATCCAAAAATGGGGTGACATCATACACCTGCCACGATGGAATGCATTTTGGGTAAATTATTTTTATCTATATACAGTCCTACTATTCATAAGATAAATCTTAAGGAACATCTACTTAAGCTTCTATATAGCAATGATAAAAAGGAAAAAGAAGGATAAGTAAAGAAATTAGGGGCCATTGGAACTAGGAGTATGAATTTGACACCTAGAAATAAAGGTTAAAATTAGTATCTTATTCTATCTAGAAAAGCCCCCTTCTACTAGTTCTTTCTCCAGAGCAAAGTATAATTAATCAATTCAATTGTCAGACAGTGAGTGTCACATTTTAACTATTTGATTGGTGAATCAATTTACAGACGGATATTTCTACAATGTTGTTTATGATATGATATATATAACTTTATAAGCTCAATGGCATTACCAGTACCTAAAGTTTCCTAAACTAACCACTGATGAGTTCATCTTTCTCTAAGACTAAAGACAGTCTAAATAGAACATTGAAACAATGATCCGCTTGCCATTCACATAAATAATTTACATTTACGATATTACCAATAAGGAAATTTTTTCTTTTGCTGATAACTAGGAAGGGAAGAATCCATGTCATCTTGATTAGATAGAGCTGGTGGTGTGGTGTGGCATCCCTCGATAAGATTGAAAACATTATAGGCTTGAATGAACATCGATTTCCAGAGAAGATAGTTTTTGAAAATTGAAATCACAAGAGATGGTTATGAGAAGGAGTCGAGGTATTTTGGAAGATTGAGGTTCTGAGTGCTTGAAGAGGGGTGATGGATGCAGAGGTGTTTGTCAATGGAGCCATTAATATCTGATACCATGTAAAGTTCTTAGAGAGCAAAGGTGATCGTTCCCTTTTGCTTGGAAGATTGGAGGTCTAGGAAACCTGGAGCAGCAGGAATTTTTTTTGGCTCAGATTCATTTGGTGGAACTTTAGTTTGAAGAATTTCTTCTTTCATTGTTTTCCCTGTTCTGAATGATTTGGTATTCTCTTTAATAACATTTGTTCTTTCAATAACAAGAAAAAAAAGAAGGTATACAGGCTAATAAAAATGCAATGGCCAGCACTTCAGACAAACAACTTGTTCTAAAAACTAGAATTTGGAAAGCAAATCTTCTTCTCGATAGGAAATAATATGTTAGTTTATGAAGCTTGTTAACTCAGGTAGTGTTATGATAATGTGTAATGAGCACTTGAAAAACATCTCGTTTAACTTCCACTTATTTAAACAGGAGAATCCTGTTCTTCAATAAAAATAAATTTCACATCATTGTCAGTTTGTGAAAAGACTCACCAGCTAGGAGTTATAGATCCTAACAAGATCAACAAGCATCAATACATAGTTTCCTTACCAACCAAGAGTATGTTATCTCATTCGTGTTCAACGACTGATAAGGTGACACTGTTTTATCATAAAAAAATTGTTTATGAAAGAAATTTGTACTTCAAATTCCGATAATAGCCGCCCTTGACCAAATTAAGAATACAATAATTGTACATAGTTTTGTGTTTTTGCAGATGCTATATACCAAAATGAGAAAATAAATAAAGACAATCCATATTTTACAAATGCAATATGTCTTTTAATTATGCCCAAACAACTTTCTAATCATTAAATAGCATATTCCCATTGCGAGCCCTATGATTTAAACATCTTTCAATGAATTTCACAAGGAATGAATTTGCATTATTTAATTAACATCATTAAAAAATATTTTAGAATTGGGTTTAGTCTAGTTATTTATGCTTATAATATTTGAGCCCTGGTTTTTAATTGCACCCACTTACCATTCTCCACTACAAAAATGCAGCTACGTCAGCCATTTGCCCACAATTTTACATGATTTCAGCAATCACAATGCAACTTCACAATTAATCAAATATTATAGACAATCTATTGGCTTAGCCCTTAACCATAAGACATTACTTTTATCATTAGCTATTATAAACACTTAATCCATTTGCATTGTGTTGGCTTTTGGGGCTTCCAACGGTGAGTAAGTTAAATTAACCTGGTTAATCAGTAAGTACTATTATCATTTATCACAAGGGGTTCAGAATCCTTGTATGAGAATCCCTGTTCATTATTGTAGGGAGGCATGAATTACTGTTGTACTTGTCATGCTTGTGGATTAAATTGATGAAAGAATTTTGATTTACTTCTATGTCAAAATTCTAAAATCTAAATACCATACACAATTTTTTTTTTTAACTTAATACATACAGGGATTGAATCAATGGCTTTTGTTCAAACCCATAGGCAGTTTTTTTCTTAAAATATATTGAACCCCAATCCACCTACCCCCAAACTATGCAAGAGGAAAAAAGGACCTCCCCTCTTCCCCCACCCACCTCCCAGGATCAGTGAAATCAAGTAAGATAAAGTCCTCAACATTCAACCACAGATTATTCACACGTCTGAATCATCCAAGGAAAAATAAAAGATCAACTAAGGAAAACAGATCTAGAATCAAATGATGACAGAAACTGAATTCAGATCACAAAAACTGACCTTCCCATTGACTATAATCCAACAATCCTTCCTGTGATTGTGCTTAGCCACCTCCTCAAAGGTAAAAGTTTTGGTATTTGAACCCATCGCTGCCTCTTCCGCTGCCCACAGAAAAACCAAGCACACCCCATTCCAATAATATTAATCCAAAAATACAAGACAAAATGGAAAAATATTTGTTTAATACTCAAAACCCAAGAGATTTTCAGATAACTTAGGCTTAAAAATGGAGAAAGGAAGAAAGGCACAGTCATTGACGCAAAAAGTTAGAGAAAAGAAATTTCTTACACGCTGCTGAGGACAGAAAGGAGAAGATGGTCTTTCTCTCGGACAGTACTTTTTACCAGTGCCTTCTTTCTCTCTTCCAACAACAACCTCAGACAAAGACTTTATTTATGCATGTACGTTTGAAAATTCTAAGACTAAACTGCATTTATTGGCCCAATTTTCAAAGGAATTTGTTTTCTTTTGTTTATTTAGTTAAATATTAACCTTATTTATTTTAATCTTATAATAACCCATTTTTATAATAATAATAATACACATTAATAAAAAAATTTATTATATTTTTAAAGTATTATCGTTTAGGGTTTATGTATTAAATTTATCTTTATGACTAATAACTTCTAAAGTTTTTTCTTTGTTTATTAATAAAATACACATATTTACAATATTTAATAAAAAAATCAATACTTTATAGAAATAAAAAAATTTCTTATAAAAAATCAGAAATTTATTTTAAATTATATTTTATGTAAGGAAAACAGAAAATATAATCTTATATTTAAAATTTTCACTTATAAATAAATGAAAGATAATTTATAAATGTGATATTAAAAAGTTTAAAAAAATTAATTATATTCATTAAAATATTTATTGGATTAACATCAAAGCTTGTTTAAAAACTCATATAAATAAAATTGTAACTTGTTTGACTAATTTAAAAGTTTGTTTGAATTCTTAAATAAAGAAACACTTGGAAGAAAGGAAGAGATACGTATGCATCTTTTGGTGGCATCGTTTCTAACGCTGGTTGGCATCATTAAAATCAAACGTTGAAATATGCATTTCTTTACCCTCTTTTTCCACTTCTACACTTCTCACACTCCAAAAAGTATTAATGCAACATTTAAAGCACCTACCAAAACTCATTTTCCTTTTTTAATACCAAATGTTTTTTCTCTCTCTTCTATTTTAACCTCTTTTATATACTTTTAATTTCATTCTTTAATATTTTTAAATATTTATTTTTCTACCATCAAAGTCTATTAATAAAGCTAACCACAATATCTTTATAAAATAACATTGATTGGTCCAAATGGAAATATTTTGTGTTCTTAATAAATTATATACAAAAAATGAAATTTTGGATTGGAAGATGTGAAAATAAAAATAAAATTCATTGAATTAATTGTTTTGGATTAATTACTTGAGGCACTACATTTCCAATGTTCAAACATTCCACAAATATTGTACTAATATTTTTCAAGGTACTTAGTTTTTTATAAAAATTGAATCATAAATATAAATTGTTACTATTTTATAATTAATTTTAAATTTATTATTATTTTATATATTATTTGTAATTATTTTTAAGTTATCATCAATACTATTTATAATAATGAGAACAACCAAAATTTATCTCCTATAAACCAAAACTAAAAAAATAACTATTTTATATATTATTTTTTAATTTATCATAAATACTATTTACAATAATAATCAAAAGTAAAATTTATACTATAATTTCATATAATTTCATTAAAAATGATAAAAATATATATGTCATAATGATTAATTACTAATATAAAATATTACATAATATAATTATTTTTTTTATAATTAGAATATCATTAATATAAAATATATTAAATGTTTATAAATTAATAATGATAAAATTAATATATTAAATATTACAGTGTTTATAGAATATAATATATATAATAGAATAATATAATCTATTTTTCTTCTTTTCTAATTATTATCATTATTATTATTTTTATAAATTATTATTATTCTTCATACTATCCTTGTTACCACTTTTATTATTTTTATTATTATTATTATTATTATTTCCATCATAATAATTATCATCATATTATCTTTATCATTACTAATTTCATTAAAATTATTTTAGCAATTATCTTCACCTTCTCTATATTATTATCATTGATCATTAATATTATTATTTTCATTGCTCTTAATATATTATTACCATTATATATATATATATATTATTATTATTATTATTATTAATATTTATCATAATAATTTATAAAAAATTCATACTATTTTACTCTAATATTTTATATTTTTAATTTAATCTTATATCTATTTTATCCTATCTTATCTTATCCTATCCTATTTTCACTTAAAAACTTAAATTTTACCTAAATATTTTTAAATCAGCATTAATCTATACACTCCATTTTGCCACTAAAATATCTTATGTAGAATAGTAAATCCTAAATCAATTGTTGGGAGATGATATTTTTCATCACCTAACTAGCCTCTACTTTAAAAAAAAAAAAAAACTCCAAACCTTCATATGAGAGAGGATAGTCAAGAATCAATGAAACTGTCATCATCCACTTCCATTTCTTATTATGTTTTGCTAAATCCCTCTTGGTTAGTGACATATGAACTTAGTAAGAATTCTTTGTAATTGAACCGTTTTATATTTAATGTAATTTATTCATGAGATTGATTAGTCATCTCTATTTTTTAATTTTTAATGTTTTCAATTAACTAGCCA
Source organism: Macrotyloma uniflorum (assembly GCA_016859785.1). Taxonomy (NCBI): domain Eukaryota; kingdom Viridiplantae; phylum Streptophyta; class Magnoliopsida; order Fabales; family Fabaceae; genus Macrotyloma; species Macrotyloma uniflorum. The sequence goes on from BDMB01000015.1 coordinate 1,756,224, forward strand.
TTGATGGAATGATTTAAAACTATGTGCATAATGAGAAATTATGTGAGTTTGATTGCCTTGCACTAGAACTAGGTCAAGAATAGAATTTCTTATTGCATGCTTTTCTGCTGATTCTTGAACACATGTACTTGTTTTAAAATCCAATCATATAAGTAAAACTATTTCAGGCTTTTAAAATAACAAACATGTTTTTTTGAAGAATAAATAAATTAAAGAAACGAAAGTAGAACATCACAAATTGTTTTCTACTGTTTTTGCATTAAAACCTAAACTAATGGGTGTTTAAGTAGAACTTTATCGAAACTGTTAAGGTATTCATGCAAGATTTTCTCATCCTCCTTTGTTTCTTACATTTTCCTCATCATGTTCCCTGAATTCTTTGGATTATTTAGACAAACACTAAGTACCAACATCTGTGGGGGAGGGGACCTAATAATTTTTGGAACACTCTCATATTATTTTGCTGTGATCGTTGTAGCACCTAAAATAGAATTTATACGATTTGCATGCCTTTATTCGTTTGTCATTTTTCGGTGGAAGTTTTCTTTCTTTATTTCTTTGCACCATAAATTCTCAGTTTGCATGCATTAAAGCCAATTATTATCCAAAACTATGCATAAAGGTGTGCCAAAATATAAACCTCAACCACAGGCACTGATACTGGAGACATCCACTCCTTACGTCAAATTAAACTAAAGCCAACAGAAGCAAAGGGATACCACAAATTACAGAATCACATGGGTTCAATGCATTGGTCATAAAGAAACAAGAAGAAAATTCTAAGTATTTAATCTTACATATATCATAAACAAATCTACGTTTCCAGATAATTAAACAGTGATACTCCCAGCAGCTCAACACTAGCTAGTTCCTGCAACAAGCCACAGATTATTTCAGTCCAATTAAACCCAAAATTAATATCATAGTTATAATGAATGAAATAGTTCTCTCTTTTCATCCTTGGACCTTAATTAATGTCATTCACGTTGAAGGGTATGTGAATAATATATAATTTTAGGGCACATATATTTGATTAAAGCGAAGTATATTTACAGATAACTGACTGTTCTTCAACTCATTTTGCTCAACTAATTTTGATTAATCGACACGTTATTTCATAAATGATGAATCAGCTATATAAACTATGTTAATAATATGCTAAATAGAAATACAAATTTCTTGTTTCTCGTTTTAGATTGAACTCATGGAAGAATCGTGAGTTACTTTTACCCCAATAATAGCTATATGATAAGAATAATGCTATACAAAACACGATTGTCCTTGTGACAGAGACAAGCTGAAGATCATGTGCACGTCTTTTTGTTAGCTTTTATATATTTCCATCAAATCCTACAATTATAGCTGCAAATAATTACATATAGCCTCTATAAAATGAAATGATAATAAAAAATGTATATTTTTTCTGAAAAGGAATATAATAATATGATAGAAAAAGATTAAATATATATATATATATGCTTTACTGGTAAAAAAGATTGTAAACAAAAAGTAGAATATAAATAGATAAATAGGATGGGTTTTTTCCCCTCTTTTCCCATTAGATTGGCTGGCAAAAGGTCACAACAAGAGGAATGCAATATGTGATTGCCACTTTATAAGATTGATGAGAAGATGTTATTTTGACCTCCCTGTTTGGATTTTTCAGGGTTATTTTGTAGGAGGGACCCATTCATTATAAATAATTGGTCCATGGCTATCATTTGAAAATGACCTCCTTGCTTGAAAATGCATGCAGACCTCTTTCTAGAATGCTATACGTGGCTGTAAATATACTAAGTGATGACTTGCTAAATCGATAAGATGCAGTGGTTGAAAAAATGGTTTTACATGCATGGTACCCAACTCTTCATAAACAAAATAGTTTACTGAGAAAGTTATTGCAAGAGCTTCTTTTTTACCTGCCAAGGTTATAAACATTCTGAGTGTGCAGAAAAATCTATTGGGATACAAAAGCAAACGATACTCGCATAAGAAAACATTGTTTTTCAACCATTTTTTCATAGAATTTAAAAAAAAAAAAGTGTTTGTCATAAAGCTTGTTTTGATTGACTAATGAAACTTGATTTATTAATACACATATTATGAGTTTGACCTAATAATATGTTATACTGACTTGTACCAAGGGATAAATGCATGATTATTAAAGAACTCAGTATATATCAGTAGCAGAATGTCTATGTTAATATACAGATTGTTATCAGAGACAAGTATGCTTAGTTGCTAACAGTGTGAAATTTATGCCATCTAATTAACAATCTCTAGCCTAATCAGTGAACGTGAGTGGCATCACTCACCTAAAATCTTACGAAGTTACGTCAACAAATTAAAAATATGAAGGGACGTTTGTTTCTGACCTAAAGATAAGAGAATGCATTAACTTTGAAGATTAAACATTAATTTTCTATTCGTGTTCCAATCAATAGAAAGAAAACCATCAGTTAGCGCGAGGGGCAACTATGATTAATAATCAAATTGAAACACTGTAATCCACATCCTTGTGAAGAAACATGCAACTTCCATTCTTACAAGAACAAGAAATTACAGTTTTTTTTCTTGACATAAACAAATTTAAATTATTTTTACTTTATTTAATAATATTTTTCCTAAAATATTCAACTTTAGTTTTTTTTGTAACATCTGATTACATTAGCAAAATAATATGTTGAAATTAGTGTTGGTTTTACACTTTTTCCTTATAAACAAGAAAAACAGTATTATTTTAGTGTATAGGAAAAAAAGAGACACTTTTTCCATAGATGAGAACACACTTAAACTGGATGCAATCCATGATTTGCTGCAAATATTTTGCTACAAGCAAATGAAAGGCATTGCAGGAAAAGGGTCTTTTGGAGCTGCCATACCTTAAATTGAAAGGAAATAACTTGAGTCATTGCCTTCATTCATGTGATTATCATCAAGGTTTAATCCTGCTGCACTCACTTCCTGATCTTCTGGTTTGAGGTTCTTAACATCAAGGTCAGGGTGGATTTTCCTCTTCAACATCTTCTTCATCAGCTACAAAGCATTACAAATTACTTAATCAAATTAATTCAAGCAAATCTGCAATTTGTTGTTCCAACACAATGTATATATATTCCAAGAAATAACCATAATTTTGACATTGTAGTATTAGTTTAATACAGTAAATATATATATGCATTGTAAAAAAGTTTTTTTTTAAACATTATTATTCAATTATAATCCATTATATATATTTAGTTTGCTAATTTTTATAATAATTGTTTAAAGAGTCATGTAAACTGTAATTTTGATTGTTTGAAAGTATAAATTTTATATACTGGTAATATATAGAAATTAAACTCCATCAATGAAAATTAAGTGAATATCAAACTATTATAGTGCATGGTTTTTTTCTTCTAATAACTTACTTTTTTTATATCTTTCATTGGATGGGGATTGTCCTTAACACGGGGAATGAGCTTCTTGGCAAAAGAGAGTCCATGCTTTGCTTTAAGGTTTGGTTTTTCACTCGAAGCAAGGTGGCAAACTTTGGCAGGGTTTAGCTTTATCTTAACATCAGAATCAGCTAAGAAGAGATCAGCCAATGTGATCCTCTCTCCTTTCTTCTTCTTTTCATCACCCTCCATATCGTATGATTCCATGACTTCATAAGACATCACAGGTGGAGCCACAACAATTTCGTTGAAACTCCTGATCACATCCCCCTCATCATAGTTTTCACTAACGATATCCTCAAAATTGTGCTCAAATGTGTTGTATATCAATGGATTCAGTTCCTCGTGCTCAGCATTATAGCACTTTTCCTCCTCCTCATCCACCATGATGCTGTTCACTCCTTCACCATCTTCTTGTTCAACTTCAATTTCCAAAGCGAAGTATTCTTTGTGAGGGTTGATGGACTTCAAGGGATCATAGCCAAGAGTGCCAATGGTTAGAATGCCATCTTCCCATCCACCAAGTGATTCAGTAAGGGCAACTTGTTTCAGCAAAGCTTGACTATCCGCGTTGTTAATTGTGGGTTCAGTCTTTTTCATGTTTGAAGAAAACCCATCTGAGTGAAAACCAAAAGATTCATTAGAAGAAAAGAAGACACTACATCAAAAACGAAGTCTTATCATACTAGTTGAGGTTGGTTACATGGATCACATGATTCCATTAACTTGGTTAAAGATAAAAGTTTCATCAGAGAGGAAAAGTTTCCACTCTCTTGAAAAAAAGAAAAAGAACTAACACCTATGTACATAATCATGAAGATTTGTTTATAGGCACCATATTTGGAGCTTGAGAAGGATGTGATTTATTAAATTCCAAATGAGAGAAGTTATAGATCGAGGTCAAACCTTTGAGAGAGTTATGTTGAAACCTCTTGTGCACCCAATTGAAGATCTGTGACAAAACAATTCACGAAGATAACATGAATACCTATATAAGAACACTATATATGATAAACCTCCAACCTACAGATAAAGGACTGAAGGAAAAGTAGTATAATAAATTGAAAATATGCATGAGAAACAAAATGGTTGCGTTCATGGTTGCAGTTCAATTCAATCACCTTCATTGTTTTTCTCGTTCAGAAAAGCTGGCCAGAGAATGGGGCTGTGCTGGGTAATATTGAAATGGGGTGAGGGCGTGTGAAGGTCAACATAATAAGGAACAGGAATAAAACCCGCAAAGAGGACCAACATTGGTGGTTGAACTAGGCTGTGCCACGTGGTCACTGGCCCCCATGTTGTTCAGCCATGTTCATCTGTCCGTAGCATAATATGCTTGAACAGTCGTCATGTTAGTCCTCTCATCAGTACTTGTTCACTTTCACGTTGTTGCACATGCTGATGGGAAGTTTTCATTTACACAAACGTTTGGTGTTGTTTGTTTGTTTTAGATTTTCGTGGAATTGGTTTTGCAGAACTATTCATCAACATATAATTGATGAATGTATTCAAATTAATCTTAATCGCATATTTGATATTGAAAGCTACGTTACGGTGTGTGAAATTATATTGATTTTGGTATAAAACTAATCGTCCCCTTCCTCGATCAATAGTTTCTCTTTGTTGCCAACGTTTAACCCAAAATGGGCATGGGTCATTTTAACAAGCAGTTGGGATGCAATCTGAAAACCAGTTGGTATTGGTCCAGCTCATTTCCTAATTAACTGTTTAGGCACCATGGATCACTCATCAGTAATACAATATATATCGGTGTCATAGAACATTCATATATTAAGTGTTAGTATAACACTTTATAATATTTATTTTTTGTTAAGTAATTAAACACTATTTTTTAGTAAATTACTTTTACTTAAGGATGTACTACTATGAAAAAGTCTATATTTGCATAATACTATAATACGTAGAAAGTGTTAAGGATTATGCAAAAATGAGCTTTCGGTGATGATTCTTCGATTTTTATTTTATTTTTAATGAAAAGAGGTCAACAAGAAGAGGACATATAACACAATCCGTTAATTTTATTTTTCAACATTGTTAATGAAATTTTAAAATATTTTTTTTATACATAAATCTTATGTGGTTTTCTTCCTTTCTTTTTCATTCATCTTTTTCTCCTTTTATTTCTTTCATATCTGAAGCTTAATGTAAGGTTATTTTTCTTACAAGTTTGAACATTGAATTGTCAAAGAATATCCGACCATGAGATATTGCTGGTTGGTGCACAGTCACATTAATGAACTACTTGCTGTTGTTATTTTCCATTCTATCGAAGTGTATGAAAACTTTTTGATGTCTGTGGACTAGGGTTTCATGCTAGTTATCCATCGAAACATAATTGGAATAAGAAATTCTAAATTTAACCCGTAATTCACCTTACTCTAAATTAGAGGTAGCTCATGTCACTAATGTTTAATTTTGATAAATCATCTCCCATTAACTTCTATTATTTTCTGCTCTCTAATAAATAACAGTTCATGAATCACATCCAATGGGACCAAGTGCCTAATAAGCTATCTCAGATTGAAGGAGAAGAGTGATCAAATATTAATGCTAAAATTAGGTATAACACTTATGGATACAAGGCTAATATGATCAAGATTTTGTTCTTCCATTAGTAGTGAGTACAATTATCAAATATCGATTTGGTCGTGAGATATTTGCTATATATATACACACACATTCCTGTGTGATGTGCTAAGTTAATTAAATTGCTGCCTTCACCCTTTTGGTGACTGTAAGTGGGCCTCATCAGAGTCTTTCATTTCTATTTTTGGTTTAAATTTTATGGAAAAAGCTTTCTTTACATGGCCATAGAAAATCTAACCCCCACTTGATATCAATATCTTCAAGTACAGAAAGCAAACTGTTTTCAGTGTATGGTTAATATTTACATGGATAGCAAATAATTAACAAATCACAATTTTTTTCTTTTTCTTTTTTAAGAGAATACTAACAATTTTGTTCAAGTTGAATAAACTAAGTATGAACAATAAAGCTTTTGTTCAGTTCTTTGATGAAGTTGTATTTTGAAATTGAAATTTGAGACTGTAGTGAGGGTGACATAAACTTTTATCCTGGTGCATGTAGATTAAGGAACTATATCATTATTGTACAGTAAATTATGTTTTTCTTATAGAAGAGAAGAGTTGCTTCACTCATTATTTTGTTAGCTCTTAGTTTGAAGATTGAATGCTTTCCAAATATACTTCAATTATGTATATACATTTTGATTGGAATATTGATCAAATCAATGGACTACACGAATTAGGTATTTATCTTCTCGCTTGTTTGTTGTCCACTAACGACGGTATAAGCTATAGTCCAACCAAGTCTTCCTCAATGCTGCAATGTCTGCCATAGCAACGTACTTTAATTTGAAGCCATTTTTTTTATTGAAGATAATTTAGAATATATTCATATAAAAAGTAGGTCCATAAATCAGAGTGTGATTGTGTGAAGCTGAAGAGGGACAATATAGCAGGCAAAGCTTCCACGAGGGCAAACCAGACATTCACAAGAAGAATGTTCCATGAAAGTGAAAGCTTAGCTGGAGAAGGTTTCCAAGAAGGCTTAGCCAAGAGGAAACAGAGTTAAGGGGCATTTGGATGGCATTCAACTGATGGTACTGTGTTTTGACTCATAGCTAATTGTCTGGTTGTAGCATTGTGAAAGTGCCTTGCACCAATTGGGTTGCACCCTTCATCCATTGTCTATCAATGGGTCTTAGTGTTGCCTTAAAAACAAATAAATGGCTTTGGATTCTTGTTAAAGCTAACTGCTATTATCTCTCCCCAGCTAAAAGGATGTGCCACATATATCTGCATATAGTCAAGTGGGTCATATGATCATTGAGTACTTCCATGTTACTACCTTACAAATTTGGTTCACAGTTATAGCAAATTTTGAGGATTTACGAAATAAACTCTATTGGATAACTCTCCAATTATGGACGTCAAACGTTAGAAACTCTCCATACACAACTCAGGTTAGAAACCAAGCACATTTAATTAACTATTATAACTATCCTTTGAGGGTTCTCTTGATTTTCTTTGCAATTTTTCTTCTGGACAAAACGGAAAACCTAATGGAAAGTTACACAAAATACATTAAACAAGACTTGTCATCATAAAAAGAGCAGCATGACCTCCCCTAATATATATCAGTATATAGTATAACCATCATTCAACAAAATGGGTTTGTCTAGTTGATAAAGACAAGACTTATATATAACAAGAATGTTGATATAAATCTCATTTCATTAATGAAAAATTTATAAGTGTTTTTTCTACATGAGGTCTATTCTGATCCTAATAAGCTCCTTAACCAGCCGGTATGCAAAGAAGGCAAGAACTTCGATGGATTACTGCATAATGGTTAGCTAGCTAGTTGGCTTTTGAAATTTAATGTGCAGTTATGTACGTAAAAGAAAATACTAGAGACAGAGTAAACAACTAGAATAATGAGGTTTGCTTGCATGTTTAGCTTTGTAATCTGAGTGATGATGGGACTATGACATGCAGAGACACCCCGTACAAATGCCACTGTTACACCGTTTTCAGGTTTGTCCACATGATCTTTTCACTTTCTAGCTTCTTTCCCACATCCCATTTTCCTTTTCCCCCTTCAAAGGGTACCTACACTTCACTCTGACTAATTTTTTGCCATGCACAGTCTTCCTTGCCATGTAAACTATAAACGGTACACTACATGCAGTTTGGATCTTCACCTAACTGGTTATATTGTGGGGCATCTTGGTTCTACAATTATAAATTAAGCATGTGAAAAAGTGCCTATCCAAACAGCTCAGAAAAGAAACAGCTGGCTAGGCTAAGTTCGTTGAAGAGTTCAAGGATTCGGAATGTTAATTCTAGTTTTAATTCAAACACGTACATTCATGGAACAACACCCCCCACAAATAAATAAAATAAACCTTGGCTTATAATTAATTGATGCACCTTCTTCTGAGTTATACTTATCTGCTAGTTGAATAAGGCACATGAAAATCAAACATGGAATTCTGAATTTGAAAAGGTAGGCTATTTTGTTTCAAGATACATTGTCCGTACTTGATTTCTCAATGGTGATTAGGTTCAATGGTCCACTGGGATGCATGTCATGTTCGCATAATTGATCATATAATGAATGAAAGGCAAAACATTTTCTTAATCCAACTTCATTAACTTTTACTAAAAAATTCACGGTCCAAAAGCTCTACCTGTAGACCCCAATGAAAGAGAGTTTGAAGGTAATCACCCTTATCAGATAGATGTGTTCTGTATCTTGTTCAATGCACATGCAGGAATTTTTTGTCAACACGCAAGACCCACTTGAAAGTAGTTGCTTGAAAAGTGGGAAAGTATTACACATTCAAACACCATTAGTGAAATTTGGATAACCATTAGGAGTTATAATCCCATGCCATTAGCATCCAAATAAGTGGTAAATTTGGATTTTTCCTTTCCAAAGAGAGCATACTCAATCAATTCGTAAAGATTGGATCAAAATACGTAAGTATGTGTTGATATGGAATTCATAACTGAGCTTTCTTTCATTCATATCACCATTTAAACTGCTCCAAATTTGACTATATATCAATTAAATTTTGTTTGAGGTCACTAGGCTCTGCATTCATATCATCATGAACTTATCCTTCCTTATCTTCCTCGGTAGATACTTTCAAATACTGTCAATTCAGAGACAAAATGACACTGAGTTTTAATATTTTGTGATAAATAATGAGTAAGGTTCATAATTAATAGTTACAAATTTGATTTGACCTCTTACTTCTATTGCTTCCTTTGTTTCCTTCTTCAATCCTTTCTCCATAATGCGACGGTGATAACCTTTTCTTTTCTCTACAACCCATTCAAAATTGTTTACTCTTACAACTATAATTCATAATCGGCACACAATCCACTAATTTGATGTTTATAATTATAATCATAACATATTGACCAATTTTTCTATAAGCTATTTAAAAAAATAAAAATTTTATAAGTTAAAATCATCTTATATTAAATTAATTTATTGAATTTTTTTCATTTATCTTTTCAAAATTTTATTTTTAATTTATAATTTTTTTTTCTTATCTGCTAATAATGCTTATGAAAAAACTCTACAACGTCAAAGTCAATAACTATTAAGCAACCGTTGTGGGCCTTCATTAGATGTAGATTTTATTCAGCCTGGTGATGGGCTTGGCGTTTCATGAAAATGGGCCGGAGGATCTGGTATGGGCCATAGATGCGGCTACATTTGTACATCGAACATTTGTGGTTAAGTTCATCGTGTAGTTAAAAGGCCATAAAAAAACTCTCAGAATGTGTGCATAATAATAATATATCCGAGACCAACAATTCTAATAATAAGAGGATTCATGCACGTTTTCTGAAAAGAATATATAAATTCTAATAATGAGTAAATCTTTGCATGATCAAGTGTGAACGATTTTAAATATTTCAGCCGCCAAGAATCGTATAAATGTGAAATGTGGTTTCTGTTTGTTCTGAACTGATGTACGGTGGATTACGCTTCCTGTGCTTAGAGCGGCTCCATCACGCTTTCCAAATACTCTTTCATTTCATAGTTGCCCTCAACATTTTCAGTGGTGCAAGTTATTACCAATTATCAAACTTCACTCGCTGAAAAACATGGATTTTTCTTCTGTTTTACTGTGAAAGGGACAAACTGGATTTGATTCTGCATGCAACATCGAATCATGTTTACGGCGAAGTTAGAAAATATTTAGTGGCCAACTTCAATGAAAGTCAAGAAAAATGTCATTCAGTGCTATTTCTTTTCCTTCTATTCGTTCTTTTCCCTGATTCTCCCGGTGATCATTTTCAGGTGCTGTGCTGAAGTCAATCCATGGCTGATTAAGATACCCCCATTTCTGCAACACAAAATATATATCAAATACAAATAATTTCTTTAGTGCTCTATCTGAATAATTTGTCATGATGCTTTCTGTCACTAAAGGGACATATACTGATATATCTGTCCTAAGTTTCCTAGTCAACAATTTGATGTTGTATTTTATAAAACTCCATTATGCATTCTCGGACAAATGTTAAAATACCAAAAGTGACAACATTTGAAATGAAAGAAGTCTATGTCGATGAATCATGCTTGAGGGTTGTAGAAGATTGCTTTGTTACTATTAAGAGCAGACTTCTCTTATCTGACAATATTTAATTTAGTGCTTTTTTTTGCTTTAGGTAGTCAATATGTATAGATTCTTCAGTATATAAAGAATTCATGTTGTATTAATTGCCTTGTAATAAAGATTAATTTCTAATAAAATAATTATTCAGAAGAAATTATTATAAATTATATTAATTATCCTGTAATAGAGGATAAATAACAACGTATATTTATGTAAATTGTCATAAAATATAAAATTATTATTAAATTATTTATGAATGAGCCAAAGGGTTATTTTCTTCCAATTACTTTTTAAAATAAAATTTTTGTATGAATATGATTTTTTTTCTTTATCACTTTCACGAGAATATAATTTTTTTACCTATTGAATATGATTAACTCAATTAACACCTTAAGGAATATGTTCACCCAAAAAGAAGGGTTTGAGAATTTTTAGGAAGAATAACAACTGAATCTGAAAAGAACATTTTTCTAACATGCTTTTTTATGGTAGATGAAATTTATGCGTGTCCTTTAGATTAGGAGGAAAACTCACGAAACGTACATGATTTAATAAATTTTACGACTTTTTCTAGTAAAGAATAATGTAATGAAAATGTTTCTAATTTAACTTTTACTAACAAGTATCCTAAAGTATTAATTAAAGAACATTTAACTTATAGTAACTATTACATTATCAAATTATGTATTTTTCTTTCTTATTAATTGTTCTTGATTATTCTCGCATTTAAATTTTATTAATACAAATATAGGAATTATAATCATTGTAATATTATGTAATCCAAAAATATAGAGAAAATAAATTATGTTTTCTGATCTTCCTTTTTATCGTCATCGGATTTTTCATTTTATTGCAAAGTTGCATGTAATATTTTATAACTTCATAAGTTTTTTTTTTTTCTAAATTTAATTTTGTGAGGGAAAGACAGTGGCATAACTAGATAAAGGAAATGTTAAAAACACATGCACTTTTAAACACATATTCTCCTTAAAATTTTTTGGAATACAAAATCACCCTAATAATATAGCAATTAGGGTTCTTATTCCTATAACACAATATGCTCCGGTCCTCAAAACGTGGAGCCACCATGAATCCCTTTGGTAGCCACTATAACTAATTCTTTATTTATTTTTTTTCTACTTACCAGTACATATCAACCACACCATATAAATAAGCTTAGTTAAAAAGAAGAACCAACTTAAAACTATAATCAAATCAATTGCGTTGAACTTCACAACGTTCCTTGAGATGGAATCCTTCCCCAAATGATTTTTTTGGGATAATAAGGTGCATTCCTGGATCATGATGGGTTAAACTAGTATTCAACACAATTGAGTTGTTCACACACTGCACATTGCTGTTCGTGCACATAGCTCTCATTTTGTGAAATGGTTTCTTGTGGGGTTTGGTTATTTGCATGTATGCACCTTTGTTTTCCCCTGAAATTGTTATGACCCTCATGCCACAGCCATCAGAAGCCGAAAGCATTGCTTGATTATCCTTCCCTTTGGTTGTCACCTCTTTTTCATAATGGCCAATGGCTTGATTTTCAACTGATTCATTCTTCAATGAACTACTGCCATTTCTATTTCCATTAGGCTTTTCCTTGGTTACTTCTTCTAGAGCTATCCTAATCTCAAGTTGAGCTTGAGACTTCAATTTGGAAGGTGGGAAAGTCATTGGGGTGGTGAGTTTGAGCTTTTGTGAATGCATTGGGCTGTGAACATCTGGTGTTGTTGGTGTAGATTTGGTAGCACCTTTCTTCTCGTCATGAGAGGAAGAGTTAGTTGTTTTGAGAGAAAGTTCTGCAGGCTGAGGTTTAGGAAGTGAGTCAGGAGCAGGAGAAGATCTTAAGGAGGCCAAGCGGGACCATGGACGAACTGAAATTGGGTTGGCCATGGCCTTTGGGATTGCTCAACTCAAGCCTTAATTGCCAGAGAAATATTACAAACAGGAGGCTTGTTTGACGTGAGCACGAAAATGTATGACTCATGCAATCTTATTTATAGATGCGTGCCTGAATCAATGTCGACCCAATAGGAAATCATAAATCACAGGTTGTCCATGGTGAAATACTAAGGAATATTTATTAGACCACGTGGAAAATAGCTGTTACCAAATACAAATGACAGAAAATGTGAAAAGCATTAGATTCGATTGCAATTCGGCATTTCCAGTTGACACAAGCTATATATATCGGTCACAAAAGTGATACTAATACAAGAATTTGCTTTTGGGACTAACTTGTCTCAGACAACGAACCTAGGACCCTTAGAAGCTTTAACTCAGTGCCTATTTGAGATTTCGATGTTATATATGTGTGCCGCGTGAAATTTCAATGGAAAGTTGACTATAATAATTTTTGCTATATTTGTAGGCAGAACATTTATGAGTTTAGTTCTTCAATTACTGATATAAAACGCAAGAAGAACACTTGCAGAATGTGAACTACTTATTTAATATGCAGAAATGATTTTAAACAACGTATCTAATAATATGTCCTACACCTAAGCAATTCTACTAGGCTTCTTTCAGGCTTGCTATTATAAACATATAATATATACAACTTACAAGCATATGAACAATTATGGAAGCTTATGCGTGCTTTAACTGTCTAGCTAGATTCCTGTTATGAAATGAACAAAGCGTGGACTTTTTTTGTTTATATTTCAGCGGCGGAAAATCGTATATGGAGTGTGAAATCATCTGAAACTTATTCATGGAACATTATTTTTGGACGTAAGGAACAGTTCTCCATTAACAAAATTCAATGAAGGAAAAAGTAGGATTTTCTTTTATGGTGAAAGGGAAAAGTTGGATTTGATTCTCACATCATCACATCTTGTATAGGGAGGAGTTAGGAAAAATGGCAGTCTTAAACAATGAAACATGATAATATTAGGTCATCTCTAATGTGATTCCACCTTGCTTATATTGTGATTTTGGAGCCATCACTTTCCCTCTTATTCGTTCGTTTCAAGATGCTTCCTGTGATTCCACAAATTTCTTCATTCTGCAACACATAATATCATCATAAGTGCATGTTCAGGAATACGAAACAAAAAGTTGCTTTCTAAAAGTTTTAAATGAATATTTTTATTTTTTTTAATTGACAATAAGCTTATTATATTGTCCATAAGTAAACCATATGCACGAAATTTAATTAAAATATATATTTTTAATCTAAATTATTATTTCACAAGGAATTTTCACGTATTAAACATATATTTTTAATTGAAAAAATAGTTGAGACAAAAAAAAGAAAATTATCTCATTATTGATTTATTTACCAACTGGGGTCATTTTTTATAAGTATTTATAGCATGACTTCATTTTATATATGAAGTCGTACTACGTAGTATGACTTCAACATTTTTTTTCAACATTTTTTTTAAATGAAGTCGTATTATGTAGTACGATTTCAACATTTTTTTTAAATGAAGTCGTATTATGTAGTATGACTTCAATTTTATTTGATTTTTTTTTTTAAAAATTGAAGTCGTGTTACGTAGTACGACTTCAGCTTTATTTTTTTGTGTGTAAAAAACTGTACGATTTCAGTTTTATTTGATTTTTTTTTTAAATTATTTATTTTTAAAATAAATAAATATAATTAATGTTACCTATTTTTTCAAGTCTTTCAATTTTTTCAATTAATAATATACATATCTTAATTATTTTTTACTATAATATATATATATTTTACTCATTTTTATTGCTTAAATATATGTGGTTTAATTTTTTAATTTTATCATTATAAAAAATTCAAAAAGATGAGATTAGAGATAAATAGTTTAATTGAAAATGAAATAAATTAAAAGAAATACATTATCATTGAAAAATAATTAATTAAAAAAATAAAATAAAAATAAATTAAAAGAGATACATTGAAAAGATGTGTTGTTCATTCTTTTAAAAAAAAGAAAATTATAAAATTATAATACGACTTCAATTTTAAAAAAAAAAATCAGAAATGGAAATCATACTTAAAAAAAAATTATAAAACTGAAATCGTAATAAGACTTTCGTAGAACAGTCGCGACTTAACCTTAAAAGATAAAAAAAAAAAAAAAAAGTCAATTTAATTATCTTCATAAAAGAACGAGTACAGTTGATAAATAAACCAATCATCATTAGTAAATAACGATGGAACCGCGTATCTTAAAAAATTAAAACGAATATTAAGTTTCTTTTTTGTGATAATAAGATGCACTCCTGGATCATGTTGGGTTAAACTCGTGTCCATCACAATTGAGTTGTTGACACACTGCACATTGCTGTTAGCATACAGAACTCGCATTGGAGGTGAACATTGTGTCGTCAATACCCGCTCTTGTCCTTCCTTTTTCCATTCAGTTCCTCATCAATGGAATTTCCCATCTTGTTAAAGGGTTTCTTTTGGGATTTGGTTATTTGCATGTATGCACCTTTGCTTCCCCCTGAAATTGTTATGACCCTTATGCCATGGTCCCCAGAACCCGAAGGCTTTGTGTGAATACCTTTCTCTTTCATTTTGTTTTCTTTGGTAATCTCCTCTTTTTCATTTTGGCCAACTTGCTGTTGAATTTCTCCAAATTCCTTCTTCAATGAACCACTGCCATATCCATTTCTAGTAGGCTTCTCAATGGTCACCTCTTCTATCACAATCTTAGTCTCATGCTGAGGCTGACCCTTCAATGTGGGAGATGGAAAGGAAATTGAGGTTGTGAGTTTGAGCTTTCGTGACTGAATTATTGGACTGTGAACATCTGGTGTTGGTGATCGAGATTTGGTGGCACTTTCATTTCTGTCATTAGAGAAAGTGTTAGTTGTTTTGAGAGAAAGTTCTGCATTAGGAAGTGAGCCAGTAGCAGGAGGAGATCCTAGGGAGGTCAACCGGGACCATGAACGAATTGGCCATGGCTTTTGGGACAGCTAAACTCAAGCCTTAGTTGGAAGAGAAAAAATTACAAATGAAGGAGGCTTGTTTGTTTGATGTGAAGTGAGCACATAATGTATGACTCATGCAATCTTATTTGTAGATGCGTGCATCAATACTGATCCAATAGGAAATCATAAATCACAAGTTTGTCCCATTTTGAAATAGTAAGGAATATTTGTTAGACTATGAGAAAAATACCTATTAACCTAGTAAAAAGAACAAGGAATGACAGAAAAAAGAAAAAGTTATAGAGAATTGAGGACTCTATTTTTTATGCATCAATTGAGGACTCTTATTCCTATCACACAAAACATTCATAATCACCCCAATAGTACTAATTATACTACCACTACCATCCATACCATTCTTCTGCAGTCCTCAAAACGTGCAACACGAGTTAGAACATCATAATTCTCTCTTTGATGGCCACCGTTACAACTTTAATAGTCTATTAGATCATAAAACATTAAGATTTAAATACCATATCAAAACAATTTATCCTCAACAATGTGACATTCCTAACATAAACTTAAGATTTTTACTTTGTTACATATCAACCACACCATAATTAAGCTTAAAACAAAGAAGAACTAGCTTTAAACACGGTCTTCAAATCAATTGTATTGAACTTTATGATGTTCCTTGAGATGCAATCCTTGGCCAATTGGCTTTTTTGGGACAATAAGGTGCACTCCTGGTTCATTGTGGCTTAAACTAGTATTGAACAGCATCGAGTTGTTGCAACACTGCACGTTGCTGTTCCCATACAAAGCTCTGATTGGAGGAGAAGATAGTGTTCTCACTTTCTCACCATCAGAATTTCCCATCTTGTGAATGGGCTGTTTCTTTTGGGATTGTGTTATTTGCATGTAAGCACCTCTGTTTTCCCCTGAAATTGTTATGACCCTTACACCATGACCCTCAGAAAACTTAGTGTGAATACCTTTCTCTTTGCTTTCATTTGGGCCAATACCTTGGTTTTTAGTTTCTTCTGATTCATGCTTCAGTGAAGCATTGCGATTGCCATTAGGCTTTTCAATGGTCACTTCTACCACTGGCTGAGGGTGAACCATCAACTTGGCAGGTGGAAAGATCATAGGGGTAGTGAATTTGAGCTTTTGTGAGTGAATTGGGCTGTGAACATCTGTTGTTATTGGTAGAGATTTGGTGGCAATGGTATTGGTGTCATGAGAGTCAGTGTTTGTTGTTTTGGTAGAAGGTTGTGGAAACTGAGGTTTAGAATGTGACTCTGGAGCAGAAGGAGAGCGCAAAGAGGCCAAGCGAGACCATGGACGAATTAGAATTGGGTTAGCCATGGAAATGCTAAACTCAAACCTTAATTATTACAAGAGAAACTAATAACATAAATTATGGTTTATGCTAATCTCATACAATCCTATTTATAGATGATGCTATATGATGAAACACGAAGGAATTTTGTTTGTGTAGCTAATAACAACTAACAAACATGGAATCACAGTAAATGTGATAAGCATTAGATTCTGTTGACATTTGCCACTTCCAGCTGACATAAACTATGTTTTTTGCATTTTAGAGTCCCCTGTCTCTCTATTTTTTAATCTCACACTCAGACATCTCCATTAGACTTTTAAAGCATTTTTAGTTTAAGAATTTCATATGATTTTTTTTATTTATATTTTATTCGGAGAGAAGATGAGAAAATAAAAAATATTATTTATGCGAAGGACAACTTTCTTGGGAAATTTGTGTTTCCAAAATTTACAACTCAAAGTAAATAGAGGCTTAGTTTTATGTTATGAATGAGTTTGAGAATTGTGTATATGGGAATGTACAGAAATATAATGATGTATCGTGCTTCCAAATAACCTCACTGATTATCTCTCTCTTCAAGATTCCAAATCATGCATATATAGTTGCCAATTAACAAATCCACTCACGTATAACTGGGTTTTATTCTTGCAACATAACAACTTGTGTAGAAATAAGTTACAAAATATATTATTAAACCAAGCTTTCGTCTTTCATGTTTTAAAATTTTTTAGTTTACTCCTCTAAGTTTTAGAACGAAAGTTTTAGGTCAAATGGAAACTAGTAGGGTTAAGGTTTTGTATTTTAAAAAAATAAGTTATTTTTAAATATTGATAATTTCAATCATAATACTCTCTTATACTAAATTTAAAAAATATAAATATTATATTCTTGAGGTGATGGTTGTGGTT
Organism: Macrotyloma uniflorum; assembly: GCA_016859785.1. Taxonomy (NCBI): domain Eukaryota; kingdom Viridiplantae; phylum Streptophyta; class Magnoliopsida; order Fabales; family Fabaceae; genus Macrotyloma; species Macrotyloma uniflorum. Next base: position 1,773,969 of record BDMB01000015.1, read on the forward strand.
GTGACGGAAAAAAAGTGGTGAAGGTGTGTAGAAGTGAGAGAGAGGCGAACCACAGGAAGAAGAATAGATGCTCTTAGGAGGAAGGTTTTGGAAGAACATTGATGTTTTGATCCTATGCTCATAACAACAATTTACAACCGCTCAATTTCAAAATCACAAAACTTCAAATCTAAGACCCCAAATTCCTTAATTTCCAAATCCTTCTAACGTTGTCACAGCCATCAGCTGCATGGAAATGGAGGTGGAAGAAAGAATGAAAGAGAAACAAAACGCTATGGAGATGAAAGAAAGAATAAGAATAATTCATTTACAAAAAATTAAAATTATGACGTGTTTCTATTAAAAGTTAAAGAACCAACACGCAAATTTCAAAACATAAAAATTAAAACGCAAGAAATCAAAGTAATCTTTTAGTCTCTTAATAACTATTGCTAGACATCAATGAAGGTAAAACAAAACTGAAGAGAAGAATATTAAAGTTTCAAAAAGCATTGAGCATTAGCTCAGTTCTATTGTGACTCCACCTTGCTTGTATCATCTTTCTTGTACCATCTTTCCTTTCTATTCGTTCTTTTTCAAGATGCATGCATGGCCAATTTCCACCAATCTAAGCATGGTAGGTGCTGCCATAGCTAATCCAGGATATCCCATTTCTGCAACACAAAATGTCAACGATTGTGCGTAATGTTCTGGAAAAATAAAACTCTAACTACACAACATATGGATTGAGTATTCAATTCAAAATGCTCCTACACAACATATTTTATGATAAAAGTTTGACTTTGTTTATTTTTATATATGGTTGACTACTGCTGTCATTTATTCGGTAGAAACTTGGCATATATACTGTATATATAATAATATTCAGGAAAAACACAAACAACCGTTGAGTGTTGAAGCATGAAGCTTTTCATTTGGACACACAAGAATCTGTACCTATCCAAGAATTCATTCATCAATCTATGCTTGCATTGCATATATACTTCCACAAATTTTTAATGTTATTTTTTTCTCAGAACACTTTTTAATGTTTTTTATTGCCTTAAATATCCTTAATCAAAGAATTTACTTAAAGATTCTATGCTTTATCTTAGCTTGAAACCAACAATGAGGGTTTAGCACAAGGAATGAAGTGATTAAGAATACGAAGGTAACCTAACTTTCTTTATGAGTGCATGTTTGAAGTTTCTTTTGGGGGATAATTTCCTTCTGGAAGATTTCCTGACACCTAATAACTAGTTGTTTTCTGAAAGATACATGTCTTATTTAAATATATATATATATATATATATATATGTTTATGAAAAAAAAAAAAAAACATTAGTGAAATTGACCCTTAATGCTTAACCACCTTCCAAGTTAATCACTTTCTTTCTAAGTCACAGAAACTGACTCCAAATGATTTGTATTTCTTTGAATTGAAAAAAATGTCCTTTTTTCTTGTCTTGTATTTTCTGTTCCCCCGGTTAAATGACCGTAGTTCAACTAAAAGTGCTGTAATAAAGAGAAAAGTTATTACTAATTAAGGGAGACAATTTTTTATCTTTTTCAAAATTTTCTGCATTTGATTAAGGAAAAAAAAAACAGACAAATGCACTATTAAAGGTGTAAATGATTGAGGTTATTACAATAGACAACATGGCTCAATTGTTTGCCATATCAACGAGAAAAAGAAGACGATTTACATTACATAACAAGATATTTTCGGAACCTGCATTTCACTACTCTAAGATTACTCAATTACTTACAAATTACAACGACATTTATGTTCGTCTCCTTCACTTTTGTTAAAAATAGATTTGCACTTTAATAAAAAGAAGTGTGATTATGATGTTGCAGATTGGAGAACATCCAAGGGAACATTCAAGGCCATTTTGTGAACTCAAACACTTTCAATAAAATTTCAAATCCAGTGGGAAGTTGTGACACAAATAGCAGCACGTTTAACGTATTCAACGCAATGTGAAGACTTCTAGCTGTTTCACTCCCTTTCTGCATTGATGGTACCAAAGCTGCTGAAAGTGCCCATAAAACTGTAATACCTGGTCACAAAATTGCCAAACAATCATTTTCCATACCAACATGAACCATAAATACAGTACCACTTATATTCTTTTCTTAGGTGGAAAGATGGTATGTTTAATCATCTCAGATAATTTACTATTTTACTAAATGCATAATTGATTATTCTGTTGAAAAAGCTAACAATATTGCCAAACTCTTCTAATTCATTTATTTCCCATAAATTCTTACGCTCTTCAATTAATTTCATCATCAATTGCAGAGTTAAAATTTTACCTGCTCCTGCAAACAGATGTGGACCTGGGAATAACTTTCCTGTCCTAATCCACGTGTTCAACCCTCCACCAACAGCCTCAAGCACCCCAAATCCTAGAAGTATGGATCCTGCATTATAGTGTCTATCCCTGTAAGAGCCTTTGAGTAGCTCTTTCCTCTCCTGAATATGAGAAGCCAACTAATTAGATACTCCCCATAATTCAGCAATCCATAGATATAGTTGTTTGGATTAGATTTAATTCATTTCTACGTTGAAAGATTAAGGACTTTTTCAAATTTTTAGATGTGATTTTAAGGATTAGAACCAATTCTGGTAATTATCTAAACATTTAAGCTCCAATTCAATCTAACATTCAGTAATTAACACAACTATCCTACAAACCTTAAAGCTTGTACAATATTGAAAAAAAAAAAACACATGGGGCTAATTTCTAAGCTAATGCAATTGGGAAAACCAACGAAATTAGAAAGATAACAATGGCAACAAAGGTAACGATACCTCAGTAAGTTGCTGAATTTTTAGTTCAATTTGTGATGGTGGCACTTCTAGTGGTGTACCTTCTGCAGTGAGAGGGGTTGGTTTCACTTGTTTCTTGAGCTCATTAATCTCATTCTGAATAGTCCTCACTCTCCTCCACTGCCACCCCAAATATCCTGCCCACAAGGTATACAAGAACAAAGAAACCATCACAATAGGGTGTATGAGAGCAAATGTTCTGCCCTCAAATACCCCAAACTCCCCATTAACAGCAAGTGCCACATCCTGTCTCAACAACAATCACGCCACAGAATGAGAGAGAAATTAACCCTTTTAAGAGTAACAAGTGTGACTAAGCATGATGGGATCATAAACAACTAGGGGAAGAATCCTTGCCTTTTGGTCTAACAAGAAGGGTAGTGTGACTGCTGTGAGGGAAAGAGAGGCAGTTTTGAGAACATTGCTGGATTGATCCAATATTTTTTGCGAGTTGAGAATGGGAGGATCTTTTGAAACATTCAATCTTGAAGAGATGTGAAGAAGTGGATGAAGTTTTGCTGGGGCTGAATGTTGGTTTGGCTTGTTAGGAACAAGTGAAGGAGTTGTGAAACTGAGTCTGGAGGCCATCAGCATCCTAGGAAGGAAGAGTGAGGCAGGAGACAAAAGAAAGATCTGGGGGTGAAAAACATAAAAAGTTGAAGAGAGGAACAGTACAAGAAGATAAGATACATAGAATTTTCAGATTTGTTAAGGAGATGTGGGATTACACTCCATTGACTAAGCTTGCATGGCACATGACATGTTGACATGGCACCAAAAAAACATTAGAAGGGCCTAGAGACAGTTAGAAACTGGTAAGATCAATTCTTTGTACTAGTCATTTTTCCTGCAGAACTAATCTTAGTATAGATCTTTGTAGTAGATGGTTTGATGGATCGTACTTTTAAGCCCAGATACTCCTACTGAAGTAACCCACATAGTTTTTGGGCTTTTCACTGTTTACTAAGCCTTATGGGCTCGTAGCCTACACAAGACAGCAATAAGTCCAGTATAAACCTGGCCAATGTCACATAAATTTATATCACTTTATAAATTTGCTTAAACAATATTATCACTTTTAAACAAGTATGAAACTACCTTGCTTAAACTTTTTCTCAATCTTTCCTCTTATCAAGTATTACTTCAAGTTTGCGAACTTAACCTTTGTTAAGTTAACTAAACCTTTTCTCAATAGTCACTTCACAAACCTAGAACCAAATTAACCCTTGTGAAGTTAACTAATTATGAAGTTTTTCCATCACTAATAAAATACTTGCTAAGGTACGTTATACATTTTGCATTCTTCATGATCTTGTTTAGCAATAAAGGGTAAACACAAACACACAAATACTTGATCAATAAAATTGAAAGATTAGACGTCACGGCTATGCAAAACATTGGACACCCACATATTCTTGTAGTATTGTCTGGTCGTGTTTCCACCTAATTAGTAGATAACATTCTTAATATTATCCTCAAACAATGCACATGTTGAAGCCCTCCACGGCAAAAACAATAATATGTAATAATAATCACTTAATTAGGTGAAGCTGAATTTTCTCCATCAAATTCTGAGCATTGCTTGCAGCCTTTTTCCCTGAAATAACAGTGATAGTACACTAATAACTGCTTCATTTATTACACCAACTTTTCTCAACCTGTGGCTCTCAGTTCCCTTTTATGTCTCTCTATCCTGACTGTATTTTGAAGTTCAACAAAATCTCTTTATATCAATGTGACTGCCAAAATCCCTCATGTGATCCTGAAAACAATAAGAGCATTTTGAAAGGTACAATCATTGTAATATTTGGTTCACTTTGGATCCTACAATGACGTATGATGTTTAACAGCTTCAACAAAAAACAAAAAATAATCATAGTGTATATAATCTTTGAGAACTTACATAGAATCTGATAATTATGTCTCGTTTTTAAAAAACTGCTGAGAATCGTTGCTTATATATAACTAATAATTTTTATACAAGAGCTATCATATCAATTATTTCAATTATAATCAATTATGAGACTGCACCATAACTAGTTTTTAAATTTAAGAATCTCATAAACAACTTCTATTAGAGTTGTTATCATGACGATGATTAAAGAAGAAAAAAACAGTTAATCGAAATGCATCTTTCATGCATGCATGCGGTGGATCAGTACTGCAGAAATAGATACTATATTATAAAGAGTGAAAGACAAATAAATGGATCTCGTATTAAGCTGATGCAAATACAAATAATTGTTGTGCAGGATCAACCAATTTGCCACAGTATGCAGCTTTTGGAGGCTCCACCAAATCCTTAGTTTGTCATGCATTTGTCGTATTTACTACTGATTTCATGATTAATTTGCAGAATCATACGTGTCAACAATACAGAGATACTCAGAAAGTTATTATTCGTTAAACATATATAAAAAAAGCTAGAAAACCTAAAATTCACGTGTTGTACGGAACAGAAGGGAGATGCATGCAATAATATACAAGTTGTGTTTTATTTGCTGATGTGAAACAGATAATTAAGACAAAAGCAAAGGATGAAACAGTCCAAAAATACATTGGTGGATGATGTCTTGGAAATATGCTTAATTATTCAGTGAAGTGTCGTCAAGAAGAGCACTGTTCTATTCTTGCAAATTACAAGCCATGATAGAGATGGTCCTCATGGCCTGCTTATGTATGAAACAAATTTTTTTCAAATTTATATTTTGGATTTTGACTATAAGTTTCTTCTATGTGGAATATCAATATTTCTCACCACTTGAAAGATTCCTCTGCTTGACTTTTTAATGTTAAAATCAAGCATTAAATAATGACACCACAAGAAGGTGTATTAAGAGTTAAAGTGTCTTACTTGCATGAGAAGAAGCTTCTCAAAGTTGAAATAGCAGCAATATAGCAGTTAGAAGTAAAACCCACCATAGCTCATACCAATTGGAGGAAAACTAATATCATACTCTGCAATAATTGTGTCCACAATTTCTTCAGCTCTTCGTTGTTGCAAGGGCTAAATTATGAGAAAACAAATCAAGCCATGCATAAAGATGATGCACGAGGCAGAAAATAAAAAATAAGAAATAAGGCACTATAAGTGGAAAACATATAAAAAAACATAGTTCTTGAAAATAATTATTATTTTTTATTAATAATTATAAAAACACTGCCTTATTTTGACTTTCTTGTTTTTCAAAATTTATAAAATGGTTGTGAAAATATACGAGAAATAATATGCATGTTATGTTTTTATAATTATTAATGCAAACATAAAAATAAAAAAATTATTTTCAAAAACAAAGGCTACTTACAAGGCATTTGTTTTTTTTACAAATTAATAGTTCAAATGAATATCAAAGTGGAAATATGGCGAATGTTCTAAAAACTATATGAATAATTGAACAATATACCGGCTCATAGATTAAATTAGAGTTGTACTTATAATATTAATTAAATATATCTTTTTATTATATATTAAATGATAAACTAATTATATTATTATAAAATATATCTACAATAATATATTTTCACCGACAGCTTTTGAAATCATCTTTAAAAGTTAAATTTTTTCGTCAACAAATAATTATACTACATGGGTTAATTATTGTTATATATATTTGCAATAATAACTATTTTTAAAATTATCATGTTAGATTTATTTTAATTTTTTTTTCTTATTTGTGTGTCCTTCTCATTTCCTTAAATCATAATATCACATTATACAATATTAGATTTTGATTTATATATATATATATATATATATATATATATATATATAAAT